>JAMKCH010003749.1:0-102319 GCA_023653785.1 Ophioderma brevispina
TAGACTATGGGGAGATATCAAACTCTGGGTTGGTTTTCAACACCGACAGGACTTACTGAGTCCTATGAGACACATTTGATATATTCGACTAAGTCCCGAATGTCTAAAGGAAACTCCCCAATTTAGACCTCGTATTAATAGAGATATCGAACTCTGGGTTTGTTTCTACAACCGATCATGACCTAACGAGTCTAATGAGACACATTTTTGAAAATTTCCGACTTTCTAAAATTTTTCTAAGTCCCGATTGTCTAAATGGGGGGAGGAATTTCAAATTTAGACAATTTCGTTACTAAGGGCGATATCGAGTTCCATTTATACTTCTGGGCGTAGAAAATTTTCGAAAGTCGACTTTCAAAATGTGTCGCATTAGACTCCATAGGTCCCAGAGTTCGATATCTCCTTAACCCTTCGTCTTACCAAGGCCTTTTTTTGGTAACAACACATGTTTTCGCAAGGGGGGGGTGGGGGGGTGGGGTGGTTACCACCCCCTCGAGAAATTTTGTTATAAAAGCACCCGATGCTTATGATTTTGATACCAATGGATCGCTATGGTCCTCCCTCTTTCCATTGAATACCAACATAAGTACCAACATAACTATATGCGGTCACAATGACGTCATCAAGTCCGCGAGTCGGCAAAATTGGCATTTTTTCCACCGAAAAATAGCGAAAATCCAATTTTGCCTAAAATCGCAGAAATATCCGGATTTTCATGCGGTTTCAGCTCTGAATGATGTCTTTGGGCTAGTTTTACATAAACAGAGTTTTAGAGCCATACTGTTGTGCATAATATTTTCAAAATGCACCATAAAATCTCCCTTGGGTGGCAACCACCCGCCCCTACCTTCCGACACTTTGACAGCATACCCTACCCCCGGTGAAGGTGCACCTTCAATTTTTTCGCTGAAATGACCGGAAAGGATAGAGAAACGATTACCTACACAAGCTTTTTTACCGAAAGTTTTTTAGCATTTTAGCGCCTCGGAGCGAAGTTCAACATCCCCCCCTAACCCCCCTTGGGTAGACGAGGGTTAATAACGAAGGCTAATTTGAATCCATTTATACTTCGGGACTTTCGAAAATTTTCGAAAGTCTAATTTTTCAAAATGTGTCTCTTTGACGCAGTAGGTCCTGATCGGTGTAAAAACCAACCAATTTCGATATCTCCCTTAATAACGAATGTCTAAATTTGGAATTCCTTTAGACATTCGGGACTTAGAAAATTTACGAAAGTCCGAATTTTCCAACATGTCTCATTCGTTGTTCACTCAGTAGGTCCTGATCGTGTAGAAAACCAACCCAAAGTTCGATATCTCCCTTATACCGAATGTCTACTTTCTAATTTCTAATATGCTGCTAACTTTACCAGCTACACAGGGCCCTTTTCAACTATACCAGGGCCCCCTTTTACTAAAGCTGCCCTTAAAGTCCCAAGCTTTTCTTCATTCGAACTATCCAATACCCGTTCACAACTGACTGGGAGCCCTTCCCAGATGTCCCTGAGTGTCCTTCCCAACTAACCCAGATCGCCCTTCTCATCTACCAAAGGGTGGCCGCTTTCCAACTCAACCCATGTTCCTCCTTTCAACACACCAAGGCCATTCTACTTACTTCACACACCTATAACCCCCCCCAACTACCAATGTTTTTTGTTACAATTGATTCCTTCAATGCGTTTATGATATTGGGCGAAGCGCTTGACGGAATATAAATGGCAAGAACCCCCTCATTTTGCATACCATGAACCTCTCCCATGTTTCCTTCTCATCCTCCCAGAGTTCCCTTCCCAACTACCCCCCGGGGTTCTCTTTCCATCAACGCCAGGGTTCCATATTAGAACAGTGTTGTCAATCACCCCTCCCCCCACAACCCTTCCCCACCCAATTCAGGTTCTCATTATCACCAAATTGAAAACTAAAAAATAATGGAAAAAACAAAACATAATATTTTTTTAATTATTTTTATAAAACTTATATTTTTTTGTTAAACAC
The DNA here is from genome assembly GCA_023653785.1 of Ophioderma brevispina. NCBI lineage: Eukaryota > Metazoa > Echinodermata > Ophiuroidea > Amphilepidida > Ophiodermatidae > Ophioderma > Ophioderma brevispina. The sequence continues at coordinate 1,995 of JAMKCH010003749.1, forward strand.
ATTTCTTCTCCACTTTTTTCTATTTTTATTTATTTGTTAAAGCTTATTTTATTTTGGGTCACTATTTGTCACATTTCCTATTTTTTTATTTTTATCTTGTTTAAAAAACATTTTTCTTCGTATTTTTTTTTTTTAAATGTATTTGTCATTTTTTTTTTTTCATTTTTAATATTCTTTCTTGAAATTAATAATTTGTGATACTTTTTTAGTTTAAAATATTTTGTCAATTTTTGCCCATTTTAAAAATCTTATTTTATTGTTTTCATTAATTTTTGTTGGAGTACGATATTTTTATTATTTCTACATTGCTTTTTTAAACTTTTAATTACTTACTAACGTCGTTCGTATTTTATGCTCAAGTTTCACATTAGTTTATTTATTATTACTGTTTTTTATTTGTAATAGTATTTTAATAATACCACGCCACATCTTTCCTCAACAACCCCTTGCTTTTCGTTTTGCTTATGTAGTTTTATGGTATACAAACTCGACTCTGGTGTTAATGTCACAATTTTGGTTTCACACCGAACTTCAAATGTCTTTTAATGGAAACATTCGTACCAGATGAGTTTTACGTTAGACATTTGAAAACCATTGTTTCATCAGAGGGATTAAGAACTTGGGCCCACAAATACTGGAATGAATTTTCACACCGAAGCATTATGTGTTCTAAAAACATGTACTTCGTTAAAAAGCAGAAAAGCATCATGCTGAGATATCGTATACCTAGATCTAACTTTAATTTTTGTGGCAAGATGTTTGGGTTGATTCATTAACTGGGTCATAATAAGCTACCTAAACTTGTCGTTGCAACATTTTTTGTAGTTTTTTTTTGTAATTATTTGTATTACTTTTATGACCGGAGGTGCCATCGTCTGGCCAACTTTGGCCTTTTGGTCACCCCCTATTATAATTGTTTATTTTTTCTCACTTCCTTTGTAATTGTACTCATTATAATGTCGATGATATGGAATAAGAAGAATTATTTATCAAATTTGTCTTAGTTTTATTATTTAAAGATTTTATTTTTATTAGTTTCACATTTTCATTTAAGTCATTGCTTTTATTGATGTATTTTTTCATTTAGTTTCATTTTTGTTATTTTACTTTTTTTTTTATTAACTTTTGTTATTAATTTTTACTTTTAATTTTTTAATTTAATTTGCTTATATTATTTTTATGTATTTTTAATTTAAATTTTAATTTAATAATTGTTGTTTTTCTTTTAATTAAATTCTTATTTGGTTATTTGTCTTTTTCCCTTTTTTTTTCTTTTAGCGTTTCTTTTTTCTATTTTCACTCATTGTTCCATTGTTAATTCAATTTGCAATTTTAAATTTTTTATTTTGTATTAATTTATGTTTAAATTTATTTTTCTTTGTTTCCATTGTAATTTTGTTTCATTTACTTATCCCAACTTCGGATTCACTGGTAAAGCGTGGTAGGTTGTTTAAAAAAGAAATAAAAAGTTCGGGGAAAAGGAAGTAAAAAAGCAAAATCACGGCAACATCTTTCTGGTAAACAAACATTCTCAAACAAGAATACAACTAAATAACAACAATAAAAAAATCTAAACTGCTTTAGACGATTTCGAACCTGGACCAACGGGGGAAAATAACACATGTACATAGGCGCCTTAAAAACCTCTGCGCCACTGAGGAACTTGTCATACAAATGTGTATCTGCTCCATTGCTCACAAGCTTATTGGAAGACGATTTGGACCACGAACACTAATAGCAGAGAAGATAATATTTACCTAGAATACCAGCGAACCAAATTACTCAAACACTACCTCATGACCTATTTTTTCCTATATCCTATAAAAAATAAAACATTACATATCTCTCATGGATAATTTCACCATAAGTGAAAAATTATACAGGCCATTTATTTCCACAAATAACGTACAAATCACCTCACCACGTTACTAAGTGTAACCCCCCTATTTACGAACAGGGACATGCCCATGGCCCGTCGGGGCCGAAAACCAAACACTAAATTTCTTGAAAACCCCTTGCCTCACAAATGCGTCAAAATCCCAACCTTTTTGTTTTCACAAAAAAACAAAACAAGCCCTTTCGGGCCCTGGAGAAGACTCAATACATAACATATCCAATTTATAATCTCTAAACACCACTCCTTCTATTCCAAAACGGTTGACAGAATTCAAATTTTTCTCACAATTCAAAAGGCAGTACCCTACCCACAATACGTGCACACTTACTGTCTTCTGACGGCACCTTTTGGATTTCCCATATACAGACTACGTCTGATAAATATACTCAGAGCGTTTTACTTGCTGTTAAATAATGATTTTTGGTCATGTATAAACAATTGTGACATATCCTTTTCCAATCCCCCCTACCAGTATTTTCATAATTTCCTCAAATTTTTATAACTCATAGTACGATCCACATGGGAAGTTGTTATTTTGGTACCAAGAGAAAGAAGAAACTCTAAGATACCATGTGGTACTTGATTAAGCTTTCTGTCAAAAATAAGGATTAAGCTGAGAATGCTTCTTTGGGTGGCAAATAATAATTCACTATTTGAAAACCAAATAAGAAATTCAGAGATTTTCAAAGCCATCCTTTCTAATAGTGATAAAGCATAATAAAATCAACCTTTTTGTTTTCAATTTTTAAGATATGCTGCATGATGTATCCACATAAACGTAAGCAAACTATCTAAAATTCTGAAACCACTGCACTAACTCGGTGTTAATCAAACACTACATCAAGCTTGCCAACCAGGTTTTTTTCTATACCGCATTCCCGAAGGGGGTGGGGTGGTTACCATCCCCTGATTTTTTCGTAATTAAGGGACAAACATCCTGGGACAAACATCATCTGCAGTTTGTAGCACATATGTCCTTTCTGCGGTATGAGTACAACAGATCAAGTTTTGACAATATGCCGTCATATGACGTCATACTGATGTGTGTATACTAGATGTCGTATCTGAAAAATCTCCAAAATCAAGGTTTTTCGCCTTTCATGCAATCAAGGTGGGACCGGGTTAAATTTAACACAGTGGTGTTTAATTTTAACCCACTGTTTTTGGGGCAGTGACGGAGGCATAGTCTTGACATTGTCGCATTGCACTTTTCACATTGTCGTTTACAGGATTGTAATATTCTAGACAATTACACACAACTTCCAAACACTCACAAATTTTTTGGAAATTGGGGCGCACGTCAAAATGGCTATTATCGCTTTAAGGATTTTTTGTTGCATGTCATGACAGATGGTGGTTTTAAATTTCTTGAACATTTTTATCCATAAGTAATATATAGTTGCTGCTTAAGTTCATTGTGTTTAGTATAGTAACCTACATCATAAATATTGCAATGCATTTGATATTGCTTGTGTACAAACGCACCCTTTGAATCGCACCTAAAATATTATTATATAGAAAGAACTGGCGTATTTAGTTAAGGATTTGCTTGCTGCACAGCTTTCATGCATCTCGTGGCATTGATACACGTACGTATGGCAAAACCGCAATGAAATGATGACATGCAGCTTGAGATTGATATTGATTATTGATAATTTGAGTGTTTTGGTATCAAGACGATAATCATATTGTCATCCTTAATTAATTTAAATCAGTTATAATTTTCGTATCATTTATAGCCGTATACCACATGAGTCCTCATAAGGATATACGTTTAACAAATCGCACTTTGAGGTCGTTTTCAAATACTAACTATTCGTTATTCAAATTAAAAGTGCCCCACCCAATTACAACATAATTTTCTGTGTTTCATAGGAAAGGGCCTCACCAACGTATATACCTTAAATAATTATAAAATTTAAGTTGAATATTCTGATATACTATTTTATAAACATGAACTGTAATTGCGTATATTACAATAGGTTATTGTACAAATAATATATTTTCCGAATATAACCGTAAGGCCCATGGCATACTTTCAGTCGCAGCGAACAATTTCTGCGCGTGAGCATGAGTAACACTTGATCTTGGGTCAAAATTCGGTATTGCGCACGCCAATCGCTCGCTGCGACTAGAAGTATGTCATGGGCCTAAACAAGCCACATTAATGCTATAGCATCACAATGGGATAGAATATGGCCAAAATATTTTGCAGATGAAATATATATGAGGAAACACATCTTACCAATGATACTCCCATGTTTCACTGAGTGAGTTGTGGGGTAGAGACCCATTGCTATTTGGCTATTTTAAACAGCGACTTTAAAATATTTTGCATAAACCATATCTTGAAAGAGTAAGTCTACAGAATTCTAGGTGTATTTATAGTTCATAGAACGACATCTATCTTGGAAATGTCATATTGGATAATCAATCTAAAAAAAACAACTCAAGAATGGTTGTTTAAACAAACTAAAACTTTATACCAGAATGTATACTTTAATTGTGCTCTCATCTTACGTTTTGTTAATTAATTATGGAATAAATTTATTTACTATATAATGATTAATCTATAGTTGAATATAATACTCTCTATATTGTAACTCTCAGCTTAATTTGTATTAATAATGAAGTATTAGGAAATAGTTTTAAACGTACCCGTGATAAATTAATGAGCTTTAAAAATGGGCAGTGCGAATACTTCAAATATCAAATAGCCATTACCATGATTACAGAACCCTTATTTGCCAGATATAAACGGCTTAAAAGATATATAAAAACTAGAGCTTGGCATATTTTTGGTACAAATACTCTATCAACCAATTTCCAAGTATATTTAACGGTGTTTTCACCAAACGGTCTGACATTCATAAGTCCACGAATATATCAACAAGTCATATCTTTACGCAGAAATAAGAACGTTTTTTTACTCACCACTCTCGCGCAAACATCTACAACATTCGAAATCAGTAACTCACGTTTGCAGATAATTCAAACGTGAACTTCTTCAATACAATGATATTTTTTAGCATTGTCCTATTTATAACTGCAAAAGTTGTTTGCGGCAATTTTGTGCAATTTTAATCAGGGTGCATTGATCATTGTCCGTTTTCCCCTTCCTCGTGTTTTATTATTATTGACTAGTAATGGTACTTGTTTTTAAAGATATGTTGTTTATTTACTTTTAAGGGGTTGGACCCCAGTCTGGTCTTATATTGGCCTTTGGTCAACTCCACCATAATTGCTGTTCCTCCATAATTGTTTTTTAATGTATTTTGTCTTGTATAACTCGTTTTCTATGGAAATAACACAACACGCTTTTATTAAGAAACTAAAAATCATAGTTATCATGTTTATATGGCCTTGACCTTTTTTAACCTTTATTTCAGCAAATACACATTTAACATTACAAAACTATGCTTTCTTGGAGTGGTCCTGTTCATCAGACACTTAATTTGCAAATACGCAGAATTTAATCAGAGTAACTTTCATTTGACCCCTTTACAAATGACATTGACTTTTTTATTACCATTTTAGTTATTTTACCATATAACCAACTCAATGGTCGTAAGTGGTTAGTTTATTTTATTTCTGTACTTTTATTTATTTTCATTATATTATTATTATTATATCAAGGGTCACATTAGTAATGCGTTTTTTGCGTCATAAGATGCAACTTTTTCAGAGGCGGACACACTTTGGTCCCCTGGATCGAATAACAATTTGCATTTATGTGGACGCAAAAAATAGCACTTAAAACTACACAATAAAATCACAGAAGGTTTGCTCTGGCACATGCCCAAACTACTATTTATCGTTTTCACTCAATAAGATTATTCTGTTACTATACTACTGTATACATCTGTGAAAAAACAATATGCTTATGGTTTGAATGTATTTACGTCTTTTTTAGTTCACTACTCCTTATCATCTGTCCCAAGGTTAATCAGATCTCCAAGTTCTTTTGGGTGTAAGGTGCATTATGGTACTGTTAACTTTCATATGTCCAGTCTAGGTTTTGGAATTGGATTTTTATGGATTGTTTACAGTAGTGAAAAACAGTGCTCAACCTGTTATGTTAATACTTGACATTTAGGTAATCTTAAAACGCATATGATTTGACGTGGACGCACTTTTGCAACCTCAGGGAGACAAATTTGCGTCCAAGTAACGCACTATTTCCAAAATTAGTGTGAACCTGAGTACAGACTATACATTTTGGAATCCTTGGGCATTATATACACCTGAAAAGATATTAATGTTCATAATTAAGTTTTTTCAGAATCGTGCCTATGTTGGACGTGCGTATGCAGGGAACTGTGGATGCACTAACATACCTATAAAATTCTCCTTCCAACAAATCACAAACTGGAACCTCTCAACTTCGGCCGTCGTTTCCTTTTAAATGAATTGTTATTTATTCAGGGGTTCTCGAATAAGTTTCCACGTTTCGCTTATAGTATATATCCATCGTGCATGACGTCCAAAGTTGCCTACAGTCATTATCGGTTAAAAAATTTAATATTTCTTGGATACAGTATGATGTATTGGCAAAATGTTGGGCAATGTTGTTCATTACACACAATACTTGATCAATCTGGGGTTGGAATGTTTTGGATTCGATATGTTGGCATGCTCGGCTTTTATAATATTTTTCATCGCCACTTATTTGGAAAAAAAAAAAATATTATTCTATATTAGAAAGTATGGCTTGACAACAATCTCTGTATTTTCGGTTGATGAAATAGGTCGCAGTTATAGTTACGAAGTTATAATGATTCTAATTCTTTGGGTCCTTGTATTTTATTTTCCTTTCGTTTAATTGGCTTTGATCGTGCAAGTGTTAATAGTTTTTGCAGTCCAATCTTCAGGATCTTAAATCCGATTCTGGTGAGTAGAACAGCTAGCTATACCGAGAGCTGCGTAAGAGTCATAGCAAAGAAGATCAAGAAGAATATAGGGAAGTTACGAGGATTGCTCAGGTCAAAATGTTATATTCGTTTGTCTTAGTCTGAGTTTAGACATAATGAAATACTGAATGACAGTTGTAAATGGGCCAACGCTCATTCAGCGGTACTGGGGGGGAACATAATTTCAAAATGGGGCGGAAATACGTTGAGGGTCCAATATTACAAAGTAGCAATGAATAACTCAAATAAATAAAATTGTGTTGATCAGCGAGCGTATCGATGCAGCATCTTGTAACACCTTTGAGCTGTCTAATTAAATTTGGGAAAATGTGTTGTTTGTGCTGTTAGAATCATACGGACAAGAGCTGAAAGTCAATGTCTCTTGACGTGTACTGGAAGCTCAAAAACGTCTATTGACATTGTTTCACGTTGTATCCACAAAACGGGATACACAAGGAGAGAAATATACATACAACTGAGATTGGAAGATAAGATGGGGCATAAGTTTTAAGCCATGTTAAAACACCAAAAGAAGCTGATTTTGCCAGCTTTTGTCCAGTTTATCCAGTTAAAGTAGTCATCAGTCATTAATTGAGGTTCTAATATCCAGACTTTAGTATGATATTTTTCTGAGTACGAGTATGCAACGATACTTGACCCCGAGTATAGTACGAGTAGGAGTATTTGGTCCTGAGTAGGAGTACGAGTACGATTCAGCAAAATTTTAAATTCCGAGTACGAGTAGAGTACGAGTACGTGTGGCCTGATATGAGTACGAGTACTTTGCCTGAGTACGAGTATGAGTACGAGTCCTTTTGCATGAGTACGCGTCATGAGTATGAAGTCAATTTGCAAAATTGCAGCCTTCGTAACTTGTTAGATGAGAATATGGAACAATGATGAAGATAATATAAGGGCAATAATATTATATGATGTACTCCCTCACCAAGACTTGAGAATTTGTATACTTGACCTGGTAATTTGCTCGAAATTGTTGGTGATTTCTTTCGACAAAACAATCCAGTGTTTACATGGAATTCTGAGTTTGGGCAGTTGGCCCACCAGGCTCATGGATGAACAAACCGTCAAGCCACGTACCTTACTCACTAAAGCGTGCGTACTGTGTAATACATATAGTACCCATACCCGGTATAAAAATGTGTACCTGTACCCACTAGTCTTGTACCTTAACTCATCATCCAACATGCTGTGGTCAATACTGGGTACCCAACCCATAGTCACATACCCTATATATATTCATAGCCATCATGGCTTGGGCATGTATCCTCCATACTCACAGTGGCGTAGCCAGAGGGGAGGGGGGGGGGCGGGGGGGTGGGGGGCGCGGCCCCAATAATTATTTATCGGTTGAATGACCCTCGGTGTCACTGGAAAAATCAGGTCATGGCCGTCAGGCACGGATGTCGGACAAGTATAGGTTTAACGTTCAATGGACAGCGTGCCGAGAAGTAAATTTTACAACATCGTACAAAAATGCCCTCGAACACATTAAAGCATAAAAACCCAAAATTTTTTCAGGGGCCCTTGCCCCTCGATCCCCACCAGGGCTTCGCCCCTGGACCCAACAGGGGCCCTAAGGCGGCCCCTGGACCCTACCCATTCTGTCGGTTGAGATGCGACCTTCCCCCCCCCCCCCCAATTAAATCCTACGTACGGCCACTGGTAACTCCTACCTATACCCACAACATATCTGCATTTGGCATCATTAAACACCAGTTACAGACCCAACCCCCTTTGAAATGCAAAATGCTTTGAATCTTTTTGATCCATAACAATTTGAATATGAGGTAATATGCAACATGCTATGGTAGGGATCATTAATGTAATTTGATATACAATTTCTAGTTTCGCATCAGATTTTGGAACTTGTGTGTCAAATTGTGATGACTCTTCTATTCATATTTTTATTAAATATGATTATTAGGGAAATAGTTGTAAAACGTACCGTGATAAATATAATCTTAAAATGGCGCAGTGAGAATAATATCAAAATATCAAATTAGGCCTTACAGAACCTCTTAGTTACCAATATAACGGCTTAAAACGATATATAAAAACTTAGATCCTTGGTTGCATATTTTTGTACAAATACTCTATCAACCAATTTCCAAGTATATTTAAAGGGTTTTCACCAACGTCTGACATTCATAAAGTCAATGATATATATCACAAGTTATCGTACAGAATAAAACGTTTTTACTTCACCAATCTCTGTCGCAAAATCTCTCAAATCGAAATCAGTACCACGTTGCAGCTAATTCAACGTGAAAGCTTCTTTCCAAATACAATAATATTGTTAGCATTGTGGCCGAATTTATCTGCAAAGTTGTTGATGCCATTTGTGCAATTTTAATCATGGTGTATTGATCATTGTCCGTTTTCTCGGGTTTTATTGACTTAATGTACTTGTTTATTAAAGATATGTTGGTCTATATTTACTTTTGATGGGTTGACCCCAGTCTGGTCTTATATTGGCCTTTGTCAACTCCATCCACGCATTATGCTGTTCCTCCATAATTTTTTTAATGTATTTTGATTCTTGTATAACTCGTTTCTATTGAAAATACAACAACACGTTATTAAGAAACTAAAAATCATAGTTATGCATGTTATATGGCCTTGACCTTTTTAACTTTATTCAGCAATAAACATTAACATTACCAAAACTATGCTTTCTTGGAGTGGTCTTTCATCAGACAAATAATGTGCAATACGCGAATTATCAGAGTACTTCAATGTTGACCCTGTACAATTGACATTGACTTTGTGACATTTTAGGTTAGTTTTTACCATATAAATCCCAATCAAATGGCGTACGTGGTTAGTTATTTATTTACTACTGTTACTGTTAGTATGATGTTTTCATTTATATTTTAATTAAGATTCTATCCAAGTTCACATAGTATGCGTCTTTGCGTCATAGATGCACTTTTGCAGAGAGGACACCCATTGGTGCTGGATAGAATAAAATGTTGGGCATTTTGTGGACCAAAAAAATAGCCACTTAAAACTACACAATAAAATCATACAGAGGTTGCTCTGCACCTGCTCACACTTACTATGTAATCTTGTCACACCACACATCAATAAATATAATTATTTCTGTTACTATTAAATACATGTAATAAATCTGTGAAAATAAACTATGTGCTTATGTTTGAATGTATTTACGTCTTTTTTTAGTTCACTAATCCTCTCTCATCTGTCCAAAGGGTTATCAAGATACTCCAGAGTTCTTTAGGAGTGTGCCGGTCTTATGTACTCTTTTTCAATATGTCCAGTCTAGGTTTTGGAAATTGGATGTTTAATGATTGTTTACAGTAGTGAAAACAGTGCTCACACTGTCTGTTAGTGTTAATACTTGACATTTAGGTAATCTTTAACGCATATGATTTGAAGTGGACAGCAACTTTTGCAACCTCAGGAAGAAATTTGCGTTCAAAAGAGACGCACTATTTCGCAAATTAGTGTGAACCTTAGTACATGGACTATAATCTTTTTGGAATCCTTGGGCAATATGACACCTGCGAAAAGAATATGAATGTTTCATAATTAAAATGTTTTTCAGAATCGTGCCTATGTTGGACGTGCGTATGCAGGGAACTGTGTATGCACTAACACATACCTATAAATTCTCCTTACAAGACAAATCACAAAACTGGACTCTCAACTCGGCCGTCCGTTTCCTTTTTAAAGGATTGTTATTTATATTCGTAGTGTTAATCGTAAAGAAGTTGCACGTTTCGCTTATAGTATATCTATCGTCAGACTGCAAGTTGCCTACAGTCATGATAGGTTTAAAAATTAATATTTCTTGGATCAGTATGATGTCTTGGGCAAAATGTTGGGCAATGTTGTTCATTACATCACATACTTGATCAATATGGGTTTGGAATGTTGGAAATTCGATATTTGGCATGCCGCTTTATATATTTTCAGCCACTATTATTTGAAAAAAAATGATTCTTAAATTAAAGTATGGCTTGACAACAATCTCTGGTATTTTCGTTATGAAATAGGTCGCAGTTAAAATAGTTACGAGTATACTGATTGCTAAATGCTTTGGGCTCGTACCTTGTATTTTATTTTCCTTCGTTTTTGGGCTTTGATCGTGCAAGTGTTAATAGTTTTTGCAGTCGCAATCTTCAGGATCTCTAATCCGATTTCTGTGAGTAATACCGGCTAGCTAATACCGATAGCTGCAGTAAGCATCATAGCAAAGAAATCAAGAGAAGATAGGTAAAGTTCCGAGGATTGCTCATGGTCAAATGTATATTCGTTTGTCATTATTCTGAGTTAGACATATTGAAATACTGAATGAGCGTTTAAATGGGCACGCTCATTCGTCAATCCAGCATCGTGTAACTGACATATTGCAAAATGGTGGGGCGGAAATAACGTGGAAGGGTCCAACTATTACAAGTAGCATGAATAATACTCAGATAATAAAATTGTGTTCATCACGAGCGTATCGATGCAGCATCTTGTAACACCTGAGCGGTCTAATTAAATTGGGAAAATGTGTTTTTTGTGTCTGTGGAATCAATAGGACAAAGTATCTGAAAGTCAATTTCTCTTGACGTGTATGGAATCTCAAAAACGGATATTACATTGTTCAGTTTGTAATCCTCCACAACCGGAGTACACAATGAGAGAAATATACAGAAACTGAATGGTTAAGATAAGATGGGCATAATTTTTTTAAGACATTTGAAACAACGGCAAAAGTCTGATTTTGGGGCCATCTTTGGTCCTAGTTTTATCCCAGTTTAAAAGTAGTCATCAGTCATTAATTAAGGTTCTAATATCAGCAGATAAAAGAACACGATCAAGTTGTTTGGCAGAATTTGAAGAGAGTTATAATATTCAATTGTGCAGTTAATCCAAACTGGCCTGCAATAGTCAAAATATGGAAAAAACTAAAGCATTGGCTACATATTAAGGGTGTTTGAAGGAAGATAAAACATAACTCTATACGATAACACCAATGCGTGTTGAAAGTAATTGATGATAATAATCAACATGCATTCTCACACCAAGATAACAGGAGTGGGTTCAACGACACACCTAGACTTGAATTTGTCACCATCTCTTTCTATATCTGGGGGCATTATGCATACATCAGATAATATCACAAAAACCTAATTTATTAAGACATTTTTTTGTTGCAAAGATCATGAATTTTTGTTTTCTTATGTCAAGATTCAGTGTTGTTTTCAACGCACTGTGCAATCTTAGACAAATTATCCTTCATATCCCAACTGAAGACTCGTGGGATCTGATGCAGTAAAGAGTAATGTAGTGTCATCAGTATACATACAGCCTCACTGAAGTATCAGGAAGAGAATTTACATAAATAATAAAATAGAGGGCCCTAAAATTGATCCTCGTGGAATTCCAATATCAATATTTTTATACAGATAAAGTAGAATTGATACAAGCCGCTTGTGTTCTACCACAAATATGATGAAGAAAACTGCATGCCAAAGATTACCAGTGATACCATAACTTCGAAAGTTTACGAAGTATAAGATTATTATTGACAGGATCAAAGGCTTTTTGAGTGCATTAGTGCACCGGTAGCTTTTGCCTTGATGATGTTGTTTAAATTATGATCAGAACATCAAGAATAGTATTTTGTTGTTGATGATTGTTTTCTAAAACCATACTGGCATGAATTTAAGAGACCATTAACAGTTAATATTGTACAATATGATTATGACACATTACTTCATAATTTTGGGAAATATTAGGAAGGCACAGTATATAGGCTAACTTCTTAACATCACCATTGTCATTCCATCCTGAAGACTCGGAGTGACTTAGGCCTTTTTCCCATGCAGATGAACTATTGATGTGAAAGAGAGTAGATTACAAATTAATGCCAATGAGTTACAAACAATTGGAGCAGCAGTTTCAAGCTTAATGTTTAAATTATCCAGGCCCTGTAGACTTATACTATTCATTTTACTATTTCATTTATACAAATTCAGGAGTAACATAATCAAAGTCAAAATGAGAATTGGTAGTTTTATCAGAGTTAATGTTATGATTATTAAACTTACTAGCAAGATTTGTGCCAATTGAAGTGAAAAAATCATTAATTGATCATCTGTTTTCTTATCATATTATTTGTAAGTCCATTGTTAGATTTTACTGACTTAGTGAAAATTACTAGGTGGGAATGAGTTTTTTCATGGTATCACGCATAACTAACTGTAGAGTTATTAACATTATCATTGATAGCGTTATGCACAGTATGGTCTTTTTCAAATACTTATTCATGTTATTTACTTTGTTCCTTAAAGTTTTGGCTGACTTCCAGTTCAGCGGGGGGGGGGGAGGATCATTAGTTTTGTTGAGGCCTATTTTATTATTAGTAGTCCTTTCCTTAGTCTAATTTGATGAATCTTTATTAATCCAGTCAGAAGTTGAGAACCCTTTACTAGTTTATCTTTATATGTGTCGTGATATCACACAATTGTTAAATAATCATGCACCAACGAAGTACAAATCATTACAATCACTACAAGTAACAAGATCCGTCTTAATTTAGCTCTTTAAGGGAATTAATAAACTTATGTTCATTAAATTCTTAAAGGAAGCGATATTTGATTACTTAGTGGTACTTTTACTTTCTTGTTTTTATAAGCGAATTAGGTTAATTAGTGAGTGATCACTCAGTCCAAAACTGTGAACACCTGAGGATGAATACGATCAGGATTAGAAACAAAAGCCGATCGATTTTAGTTTATATTTTTCAGGTATCTAGTAAAATCCTTATTAATGCTGCATTTACTAGGCCTATGCAATTGTATTGATCTTCTTCCTTAAATTACCAGCTTGTTTAATAATCAAGTATTTAAAATCCGGCCAAGGATTATAACATCATCGTAACGGACATCAGTCATTCTTGGAATTAAGAGTCGTATTCTATTCAAGATTCTTGGCTTTAGAGTCAGGAGTTCTGTAAACAGTCCCAATTAGAATAGGCTGTGTGTGAGGCCAATAAGCTTCAATCCACATAGGCTCAACAATAATCATCATCAAAATCAGAAATATTGTTTATAGAAATCCCATTTTTTATGTAACACACAATACCACCATGTTCATATGTTTTCTATCAAGCCTACACATATTATACGCATCAATTTTGTATAAGTTATTCATTAAAACCCCCTCAAATCATTTAACATGTTTCAGTATACAAAATATATCAATATCATATGGTACCGAAACAATTCACATGGTCTACTTTATTATCGGAAGGCTCTGAATATTAAGATGATCAAATCTGAAACGCTTTCCCACAACAATTGCGGTCAATAAATGTATCGCCAATGAAGTTCATTCAAGCAAGCACGGGTAAAACATTGAATTTGCAATCCACATGAAGTTGACCTACTGACATCAATCGTATTAACACAATGCTCATGGAAATCTAGAGTACAATTAAAGCGCGATTACAAATTTATCAGAAGGACGGACTTTATGCATACATGAGCCACAAAAAACATTAGCTAGGAACTTGATATACGGAATTGGATGTTGAATAAACCTAGTTGTTTTTATACATTATGGAGTAGGTTTATAGCATGCAGACCCATAGTTTGTATTTTGGAACACATACTATGACTGAAACTATAGTCTATCTCGGAGTCCAGTTTGGTTGGATGGCAAATCCTTGTTGAATATTGAGATGTGTGATTTTTAATCCCTTGCCTAAGAAAACAGTTTTAAGATCCATAATGGTTTATCAACATACGGAAGCTCATTGAGGCCTTCCCCTATAGAAACAGGATTACACCAGTATGTTATAGTATTATAATCAATATTTAAATAACAGAGTAACATGAAAGGATAAAGAACACTGAATGGCAAGACCTGTATGTTGTGGTGGTTTAAGTTTACAAGTACAGATACCACATACAAGTATATCATTAGCATTTTCAACTGAAAAGGGTAAATGAGATGAATTTTGAACAGATTTTAAAACATTACAATTTTATGAATCAAGTGTACATTTTATATGATTGATACTATTCCTTACGTATACATGATTTTTATCACAGTATCCCTTAAAAAAGAAATGAAGTTCAGGGCAAGTTGTTTAATACCAATTCTGTTCAGATGAAGTCCATCACGGGCTATATGTGTGCAATCTATATTACCATTATTTATGTAAGTCCACTGAAAGAGTCCACACTGTTGAAAGATACGTGCATTAAATTCCTTAATCCAAGCTGTCCTGCCAGAGTGAATATTCTGCGCAGTCAGGGAAGAAACAGCAATTTCAATATTGGGGGAAGTCTGAGTTATAATGTGACAAAGTTCACAAAATAGTTTAACACAGTCATCTGGGTAGCATGCTCCAACATTGTTAGTGCCACAATGAACTATAACACAAGATTGTTATGACGCCTTGTGGACGTTAAAGGTCAGAAATACCCTTCAAACACAAACAAATGAGCCTCGTGCACAAATGATCTAGATTTACATTATGACACTGTTTTAATAATATTAATCAGTCTGGTTTAAGAATTTGGTATGTCCAAAACAAAATGAAAATAAAATTATAGTCAATGATTTTATTTTTTATATACTTAAGGTTTCAAGTCCTCTAATGTCCAGGGTTAAAAGAAGCGTTTCAGTTCAACGGTGATATGTCCTCACAACGAAGACTCCAAAATGACAGCATGCAATATAATTCCATGGGTAACAAAATCTGTTGGAATCTTCTCAGTCTTGAAGATATTTTTGTCCAGCAGTTCTCGACGTCACTAATATTCTGCAATACAGCTATTCTACAACCCATGAGTCTGCTGCTAACGTCCACATTTAGGACCACAAACTGGAATCCCTTTTTGATTCCAAAACCTGAAGCTCTTTTGGCTTAAAGACGACAACAGACATTTCAGCTCTCAAAGCTTCTCAAGCTCCGGTGGCATCCAACATATAATAAATCCTGGCATTATGTGATACATAAATCTACCATTTTTGCAGATCAAGACTAGCTATAACTATACTGTATAGCTCCTGGTTACTGGCGCTGGCAAAGTTGTTATTCTCCAATCTCTCCTTATATAAGGATTTCACAACTCTTACAATTCTTAAAATAGATGTTACCACATCATCATGCATAACACATAACCTTCCTGCCCACTGGATTTCACATAAATTACCTCAAACATACACCATCTGCTTGCATGATCTTAACATTAAACATCATGGAAACCTACCGTATTTGGACTCTGGTTATGATTCAAAGCAGCACAAGTTGACTTATTTTCCTTAATGTTATATCTTGGTGGGGAAATTCCCACTCTCTCTTTCACAATGACAAGTTGAAAACACAGGCGGCATGAGCACAACAATAGCACTATGGGGAATTCCCTTTCCTCTTTTCCTCATAACAAAGTACTTCCCATGAGAAACTGCTTTCTCAAATAAAATGAGAAATAAAATAATATTTTTAAAAATCACAAAATGGAGGCGACTATAACGATATTATTTGTTTTTCCCTTTATGTTTTATTAAACCATATTTACTACTCAAACACAATGATGGGTTTAGTCTATGTTTTTATAAAACATTGTTATTTCCTTTTATAATTACTGCATGTACTGATTGATGACCTAAGATAAGGTTCTTCCAGATTGTCTCTGCGAATTCTCTGACAAAAATGTTTTTAACATGGTTAATTCCTTCAAAAACAAAGAACGCATAATCCTTCCCCAATGTGATTCTCATCAAGCGCTGGCAAATGACGTTGCTAATTTCTTCACGGCCAAGTTATAAATCAGAATTGCCCTTGAGTAGCAGAAGCCCAACAATGAAGAGGCTACCAATGAGGTCAGTGACCAGCATATCCCCTGCAAAATGTCTACTGTTATTTGAAACGCAGATACTGATGTAAAGATATTAGTGAAGGGTGAAGGGGTTTGCATTAGTAGCTAAGCCCTATCGCCAGTATCATATATACTCATCGAAACAGCTGCTAAACACTCATTAAAAAAAATCTTGAAGGAACCATACTATTCGCATATACGTCGCATAACAATACGGAAACTGCCTCTTGAAAGGTGAATTATGTGAATAAGGCGATGGACAAAGTCTGCATGTATTGTTTCTTGTGTTTATTGACTTACACTATCGACCATGATTGTTGCCTAAGAGAATGATGAAAAAGTTGAAATTAGGGACTGCCCGCCAGTGGTTCAAATCCTACCTGTCTGGTAAGCAAACTTACTCTGATCTCTGTAGATTTAGAATGGACTGCCCCAAGGTTTTATCCTTGGTCCGTAATTTGTCATCTACACACTCCCTCGTGCTAACAATCATTCGCTATGGCTTAGACTTTCTTGTCTATGCAGAGTACACACCCAAATGGCCGGTGCAATTCAGCACGCCATTGAGAGTTACACCTGATTAAACAGAGTAAAACTATTTATTGTTCTGCGTCCCGCTATATTTTCCTTCGAAACTGCCCACCTGTATCTCTGAAAAATTTGCATTGTTCGTATTGAACCGACAGTCAGTTCGGAACTTTGACTTTATGTTTGATGCACACATGTCCATGACTAAACAAAATATCTAGCCTCTGTCAATCAGCAAATCTCCATTAAGAGCCCCCCTTGGTCCTTTTTGTCCATTATTGTTGTATTTAATAAATGGTTACGTTGATGTTTTGTAATCAATTTTGATCACCTTGGTTTTTCATGTGTTTTTTTTTTGTGTGTGTTGCTGTTTGATTCATCTGTATTTCTCGTTTGTTTGAAAAAATCAATAAAACATAATGAGAAAAAAGAAACATAGTAACGGCGCATAAAGAAGATAACAATGAGAAAGAAACACGCCATCATGTCGTTAGGGCTTTTGCCATCTCTCGTCTTTTTTTGACAGAACCTGTACAAACGCTGACCTTTTATTACTCACATGAAAAGACAATTACAAAATAAATCATAGCATACAATCACATAATACAGCCATAAAAGACAAACAAATAGGAAGGCAGAAATAGATGTGATTGTTTAGCATAATATAGTTGAAATACAAAAAGTGTATATTGAGATATTTTTGTATGAGAGTATCCCAATTCATTCACAACCTAAGGATATCAACCAACGACATTCATCCATTTGTTACGGTAAATTTCAAGCTTTCCTCTTTGCTCATCCGGAACTCTTTCAAGGTCCATAGTATCTTTTACCAAAATAACAAACAAAGTAGGGTTATAAATCAGAATCCCATTCTAGAAGTTTGGGGACGAAGGTTTGAAAATGTTTTTTTATAGTTTGAAGGGTGCTGAATCAGAATTTTTGGGTCCAACCTCTGGGAAATGTGGGGAACTTTGTAAAATAAGGGGGTAAAATTAGTACAGGGGTAAATTTGAAATCAAGTCAAATTGTGTTTAAATGTACACCAATGTATTTGGCTCATTATAAGGATTAAAAAAGGTATAGTTTGTCTAGGTTCCGACCTTTAGTTAAGCAGGTAGAGTCCTATTAAGGTTCAAGGTCATCATGGGGGTAAACGTTACCCAGTGCTCCGATTTTGTTGAAACTGGTGTCAAATCGTTCGTCTTGCCTTATTTTACAATGTTTGGCATTTGGTTTCGTAATTAGTAGCAAAAATGTAACAAGGGTCTACATGGTCTATAGGGGTCACCAAAACGTGACCTCAAATTGTATACAGAGCTGTCACCTAAAGAATTGAAATTAATGTTCTGCTTTAGTATGATCAGGGCAATAATTTGACACCGGTTTCAACAAAATCTGAGCATTGGATTTTTTTGCCCCAGAATGACCTTGAACCTTATCAGGGCTGTAGCCGTGTAACTAAAGGTCGGAACCTATACAAACTATACCTTTTTTAATCCTTATAATGAGACAAATACATTGGTGTACATTTAAACATAATTTGATCTGATTTCAAATTTATCCCTGTGCTAATTTTACCCCCTTATTTTACAAAGTTCCCCACATTTCCCATAGGTTGGACCCAAAAATTTGAATTCAGCACCCTTCAACTATAGAAAAACATTTTCAAACCTTCTTCCCCGAACTTCTAGAATGGGATTCTGGTTTATAACCCTACTAACACTCTCATTGAGAGGACTGACCCATTATTTTACTCATATAAATGTACTTCCTCGCAAATCATGAGAAGCTGGTTTGTACATGCTAATGATCAATACTGTTATACTGTATTCCAAACATTTTTTTGTGTTTTGGAAATATTGTTAAATAACTCACTCCAATAGTTAACAAATTATTCCAAAATTTATCAACTTCTGGACAATCGACAAGAAATGATCGATGTTTTTAATATTTAGTTCACATCTCATAAAATATGGGTTTCACCACTTATTATTTGTTGAAATTAAATAGTTTATTCTAAATTGCAACAAACGGAGTCAAATATCAATAGTAACTTTCCATGGTAAGCTAAAAAGTTTTGTCAAAATCATTTATGCCGAAACTCTACATGTTACAAAGTTTTATACGACATAATAGCTAAGCTTTATTCAATTTAAAATATACATAAAATTGTTTTGATTTAATATTCTCTCAATTGGAATGTGACCAATACAGACTATTTACTTGTTTTAACTTCCATGCCTGTACTTACAATGTTATCCATCCACTGTCTTGTAGTGGAACGGTTTGGACTGCAAGATTTTCGACAACCCCTCCCCTCGGTACAACAAAACGCAACCATTTCTATTCGAAACATAGTAATAAATAATTTTAAACAATTATGGTTGTGGTCAAAAACTTTGGTGGCAGGGGTGTTTTTTGGGTAAAAAAAATCACGTTTATGAGCTAAAAACTTAAAAATATCAAGATTTATTAATTTCTTAGCAAAACAAATTTTAATCATGAAGCAATACTATCAATCTCTGACATTTATATTATAGACTTCTGTTTTATATATAAAGGGTCTAGAATTTTAGCCCCCAAATCCCTTTTTTCCTTAAAAAAAACATCCTTTTTGTCACATGTCACCACAACGAGTATTACCTGAATCCTTTATGCAATGTATAAAACCTATATCAATAACAAAAAGGATACCATAAAAATAAGATTGTAATATTTTTCTTTAAAAAAATAATAATTTCGCTTAATTTGCAGCCCAAAATGCATTTTTCGGCCTAGAAATCACCCCTGCCACCAACTATTTCAACCACAACCATTTTCTTAAATCTCATATATTTATCCTTCAAATAAAGGTGGTTGTGTTTTGTTGTACGGAGGGGAGGGATAACTCGAAAACTGGAGCACTTTTCAAAGCTCGACCGCTCCGTTTATTGGTATTGTCGGTAAAAAATCTTTTCATCCACATTGGCTGCTGAGCTTTTATTCTAGCAATAATATGCAGCATTTGTAACCCACCTTCATTGTACTCAAGCTTTAAAACAGGCCTCTATACCTTATCAGGGCCATTCCCCACAAATTGATCAATCATGAAAACTTAACAGGGGTATAAATCATGCTTGTTACATATACAATTTTATATAAGGCAAATGCCTTTATAATCGTAAGTTTATCAATTCCAGTTGCTACTTTTCCATAAGTTAAGTGTTTGCCTTATTAAATTTAATAATTTGTCTCACCCCTCTTTGAATTAATTAACCTATCGAGTAACCATTGTTCATAACACAATTTTGTATATTATTATAAAATGTACGAATCCATCTTTGAATTTTACCGAAATTGCAAATTTGTATTGCCTTTACAAAACACTCGGAGTCCGATATCCTTCTTCAGTAACAAATCTTAAGCGCCTTTTGTTATAGATCCACCCAAAATGCCTTCAGGTCTCCAGTATTTTGTATTTTATTCACCACTTCTATCCGAAACCATTCAAAGCACACTTTTTATGTTTCTTCAATATGATACCCCATTTAGGAACATGGAATATTCCAAACTGGTAAGTCTGTAGATGACACCAATGTACTTCATTTCTTGAAATAACTTGCCTCCCAACTGAATTCGTCCAAAAATCCAACATATTCAATTTCTAGCCCCAAATATTGCCCCCTCTAACCAAAACCGTCGATATAAGTTCATTTTCTGCACACAATGAAAAAGGCAGTACCTTACCCCAATACATGCACACTTACTGTCTTCTGTCCACACATTTTTCGATCCTCAAAACTATACCAATTTTAATATATCGACTCACGTCCGATAACCAGAAAGCTCGCCAGGTGCGCATTTGACAAACAAAAAAATAAGGCATGCTATATAATTTCTCGTGGACTTTTCACAACGATGTAAACCTCAACATTGCTTTTAATTTGGTGGACATGCACAGCCATCCCAACCCTACAAACTCAAACACTCCCCCCCCCACACACACACTATTCTCTGTCAAAATAAAGTTAAACGTGACATAGAACGGTTAATTTTATTGACGTAATATTCAGGGCAAGGTTAAACTCCACTGAGTAAATATTACCTTTGAAGTTCCTAATTAATAAGCGGAGGAATGAAGGAAATATTTTCATTGCAAAGCAATGTGCGTGATATCATCGAAGCTTTTTGCCTCAAAAGCAGGTTTTAAATAAAGATGTTTGATAAGAACTAAAAGCACTCTCTTCAAAAACTACGATTGCCATCAACCGTTGGAACAATTACATCTTTATGATTCAAGCATGTCAAATGAGATTAAATGGTGATTGGCAAATGTCGTTTGTACCGTTAATAGGTCATCTGTACCTGATACACTTTTTGAAGGAAGTAGCCAATTTGTACACGACCACAAATATGAGGAATTTCCGTTTGATTGAGCACAATAGCTTCATTTCATATTTTTATCTATTGATTCTTCTATAAACATCAGTAACTGCATCTTAATCAAAATTGATTGTGTGTACAAGCAGTCAACACGCGAGCTTGGATATATATATATGACGAATCGATGTCACCTAACAAGCACACAAGTGTCTCTCTTGTCGTACGCATTAAGTCTTGCCTACAAATTTCTTTACAAGCCCTTTCAGCGGTCTTGAGAGTTTATGCCGATTTTTTTACTATTCACAGCGTTTTTGAGGACTGACAAAATGGAAACCGATTTTGAAGATTCTACATTAAACCCGTTCTTCAACGGTAGTTCATATGATTCTTTTACAAATGATTCCATCGTGTCGGGTGTTAACGATTCCTATCCCTATGACATTCCTTACTGCCCGCCGAAAACCACCTTACAGATATTCTACTACTTGCCAGATGACATTGTTGAAACTTTCTTTTACAAACCTATTGATAAAATTATGCTAAGCAAAGTCCTTCCAATTATTTTTGCAGCTGGTTTGCTGGCCAACTTTGCATTCCTGCTTACTTTGGTTCGAATCCGTGAAATGCGCACGATAACAAACTTCTACTTGGCCAACTTAGCCTTTGCAGATTTGGCTTTCATAATTGTCACAGGGATCAACTACTTCTATAAATATATTTGGTCATCTGAAGTCGGCAGAGGAGTTCCATGGAAAACGGCTGTAGAGTGTGCGTCAATTACTGCTTCTACCTACGTGACATACTTTGCATCAATATGTCTGGTCACCTTGGTTAGTGTAGAACGCTTTCTCGCCATATGCTACCCTCTGAAGCATCGAATGGTGAACAACAAATCGCGTACGGTAAAGATGGTTGTTGGCACGTGGTTGATTGCCCTTTCTTTGGCAGCTCTTGTTTCCCCAAATTGGGGAAAATTGCGCAGATTTTGCATTGTCTGGCCTGAGAAGTACCAACATCGTTTACCAATATTCATCAGTATTTGTGGCCCTTTCAAGAAAGAGTTCTCCGACATTGCAAGCATCTGTCAGTTTGTACCATTCATTATAGCTCTCTTTCTTAACACCATCTTGTACGGCCTTATAATTCGTCGCCTCAGTCAACGTGACATCAGCAAAGGTGATGGCCGATCAAATCTGCAGAGCCAAGCGCAAAAAGTTCGCAATGCGGTAGCACTGATGCTGGTTATCAATGGCATTGTTTTCTTCCTGTGTTTGGCGCCATTTCAATTCTACACAATGCACGACTTTGTGTTTCGTCAGAGCAATGGGGAACTCTCACTTCTTACTGGAAATCAACTTCAAGTTCTTGGCTGGATTGGGAGATGTTCGTCTGCATTGAATTCGGCAATCAACCCCATTATCTATAGCGCAACAAATGCCCGTTATCGTAAAGCTTTTCTCGCCGCTATTGGTTGTACTTTCCCTAAGAAACATGATGCGAATGGAATGTCAGTAACAGGAGTTACGGGAACAACTAGCATGGTGTCAAAAAAGAGCGAAACTCAAATGTAAGAACCTTTAACAAACAAACATCATCAGGGACATCCATATAAAACACGCTGAGTTGCCTAACAAATTCTAGTTGATCGGTCTGATTTCGTTACTTCTGTATTTTCTACATATCTGCACATGTGGGGGCAAGCGTAAATAGAGGCTTCGTAAACTTTAATCTGAACGATTTTGATATAGTTTACACAAGGGGAAGCAGGCTCGGAGCTTCTAAGCTAAGAGCACCCTCTCTTCATTGGTGGCATTAAATCGTATTTATAGAGACACTCGAGGTAAAGTCACGGAAGAGAGCTGAAAGGTAGCGCCGCGCCTCACCAGTCAGTGGTAGCTACATTGAGTGCCGTGTGCAATTGTGTCAAAGTTGAATACAATTTTGAAACCTCTAATTTAATCATCGAAATGATAAAAATGCAGTAAAAAGAGTACATTAAAGGCATACTTTTTAAAAGGGTATCTTCAATTTTCAAAATGTAAATATTGTATATATCTATAGATTGCTTAAAGGGACCTAATGGCATGAAAAAAATTGACATAATGAAAAGGACGCTTACTGAAATCACTTCCACGAGTTTGAAAACAATTTTGATGTTTACATTCTGTAAAAACAGTGAAAACAGGAAGAGTTCCAGGGGGAGGTGGCAGTTTGTGGCAATTTCTGGAACAAGGATGCTGACATTACTGCCAGCATTTACCAAACTTGAAAAAGCATGTTGCCATCAGCTCACAGACCATTGCTATAATTGTATATGTGCTAATCCGAGCTAATCCATCTTTCACTTGCCAGATCAATATCTTACTACAAGCCTAAAGTACAATGCCTGAATCCCGGTCTGAATGCTTTTGAATTGTGTTGCAAAACATGCTAGATACATTGTAAATTCTGTCAGGGATGTGAACACCTTGCTTTTCTGTTCCAGAAATTGCCACAAACTGTCACCTCCCCCCATGGAACTCTTCCTGTTTTTACTGTTTTACAGAATGTAAACATCCAAATTGTTTTCAAACTCGTGGAAGTGATTTCAGTAAGGGTCATTTTCATTATGTCAATCCCCACTAGGAATATCTGGTAAAAGCACAAATGGCACTTTATGGACATTTTATAAAGCTATTGACCACCGTTTATCAATTAAGGGTTGGAAATTTGCTGGTATAATTTGATAAGCGGTGGACAATCGCTAAAATGCCCATTTTATGACAATTTTGGCTTTTACCGGATATTCCTAGCTGGAATTCAATGGTGGATTACTGGCAATTGTATGAATCAGCTCAGGTGCTTCCTGGAATACTGAAAGTTCGCTAGTTAGCTATTTTGATAAGCGGTGGTCATTAATCCAAACAAAATAGGACTTGAGTAGGAATAATTTTAGGACAAATGAAAACTGCTGGAATGCATTTCTGAGGGTATGTAATGAACATACTAAAGGTTGCACAATGTTGCCCTTGTGCGTTTTGAGATATGGAAGGGGTTAAATAACTGGGTTAAAATTTGTAAATATTTCATACAGGGTTAAAATATGGATAGACATGTTTATATGGTTCTACAGATTAAAAAGGTATAGTTTGCTATATCTACAACCTGTTGTGTTTGTTATACACCATTTTATCAGTTTTACCCATTTTGGCCGCCATTTTGGCCGCCATCTTGGACTTTTTTTAAATTGGGAAAAAGTCCAATAACGGAAAATTATTAAATAATAAAGCAAATTCCAATTAATATTTTACCAACTTGACACGTCTTTTGGATGTTGGACATCATTTTCTATGATTTTACCCATTTTGGTAGCCATTCTTAAGGAATTGTTGTTGTTATAATTTTGCGTTCATCATATCCAAGCAGCATTACGATATTTTAATGGGCGGACTGTTTGAACATTTAAAGTGAAGCCATGTGTTTTTGGGCATTACGATATTTTAATGGGCGGGCTGTTTGAACATTTAAAGTGAAGCTATGTATTGAATAATGACCGTCCTCGGTACAAAATTTTTATGCTATTCCGTGCCACACGAATCTCAAAATGGACATTCTGTTGGCTATGTAGCCACTGATCTCTGACTGCAGCTTGTGTTGACAATAGAATTTTGTGGGATCAAAAATGATGCGTTATTCTTTCAGGGGCAATCGGAAGCTATACATCGCCAGTCTTTTCACCGCCATATTTAGGGACCATGGCAATCAAAACAAAATATTTTTGCACTAGGATTGCTTCTTGGGAATAACATTTGTTTGAAAACACAAATTCAATTGCGCCATGTGTGGTAAGAAACCGTTGGTACAATTGAAACATTTTGTGAGTAGGCATCTTTTTTTCTGTATGTTGCAATACTTTGTCCTGGTGTGTACTTGCCAGAGCGTCGGCAGATGTCTGCTGATTAAAAATACTGTTTCAAATGCATGCGGGACTAAATTAAGGTTTAAATAGCGTCAACGTAATCATGTACGCTTGTAACCCTCGCTTACCACGGGGGGGGGGGTCTTTACAGTGAACTTCGCTCTAAAGGCCCCAAAATCTCGCAAAAAGCTTCTACGGGTTAATCGTTCGATCCTTTCCGGTCATTTAGGCGAAAAAAATATGCGAAGGTAGCACTTTCCCCGGGGTTAGGGTATGCGTCAAATTCGAAGGGTGGCGGGGGGGGGGGGGGGGTTGCCACACCAAGGATATGGCTCTAAACTCTACGTTTAGGTTTTAAAAACTAGCCAATTGCCATCATTTAGAGCTGAAAACCGCATGACAATCCGATTATTCTAGTTTTTTAGGAAAATTGGATTTTCGCCTATTTTTGTGGAAAAAAATGCCACTTTTGCCGACTGCGGACTTGATGAGTCATTGTGACGCCATACTAGGTTGTTGTTACTTATTTTGGTATCAATGGAAAGAGGAGGATCATAGTTATCCACTGGTTATCAAAATCATAAGCCTCGGGTGCTTTTTAACGAATTCTCGTAAACCTGTTACACCTTGTTAACGTAAAACGTGTTACAAAAAAGGGCTTGTAACCGACCGAGGGATTAATGTTTTTTTTCTTATACACATATTGATTCTAATCTGATAGTATTTAATCGAAAATAACAATGCGTATCGCTCGATGTAAGGTTCAAGATAAAGAACGAATGCGTATTATTCGGTTTTGTAAAATTAGGTCATTCCAATACTTTTAGATTGTATTGTCCATGTTTCGTGTTAGGCTTTCAGTCTTTATGTTTGTGGTTGCGTGTTCTTCTAATAAATGTGGATCTACTATCTGGTCACGTACGTCTATATTAATATCTGGTAAGATATTGAAATGAAGAAGTGAGTGACAAGATTTTAATTATTAGGTCTAGTAAAAGTACAGAAAGTTTCTCTTCCGCAATGTTTAAAAAGAATAAGTTTTTTCTCTAAATAAAATAGGGTCAAAAAATCATTGGGTGATATCTTGGCAGTATTTATTTTAAGCTATCACAACACATATGATACGCCTCTAACAACAAATAATATTATTTTTAATAAAATTAATGTAACCTTCAAAAGAGGCCAAATGCGAACCGGAGAGTTTAATAAAATATATCTTGCATACTTGGCCTTAAATAAACAGTCTTATTTAGGACAATCATATTTGCTTCCGTGGGTAGATATTTGATTAATCTCAGAAATGACGGCACCTGTCCGGGAGGAAATTCATCCATTTCGAAAATTACTGCCCTTGTCCAATGTATATTTTATGGTGAAAAAATTCTTTAATAATGTTTATTTCACATTCAAAATGAAGAAAAGTTTTGGAAATTACGGTGTTTTACCGTCGCGTCAGTCATGTAAATTTACAGCACTTTCTAAAAGTGTGGAATTGGACGCGTCAATGCTGACGTATGAAAGATCAACCCGGGAGATCAACCCGTTCTCCCATCTAAACTGTCAAATGTGGACAGAGAGTAAAGTAGCTCCTAATCTGACAATACAGGGTGTCTCAGAAAGAACGTTACCCTCCAGAAACGGCCATTTTGCTTACTTAATCAATTCTTGTCCTCGTTTTAACTTTATATCATGAAAATATGTACTTTTATGAACATATGGTGAAAACAAGAAAGAAAACGGCGAAAAAAATAACCAAACAGTAACTATTTCCCTAAAAATGATGCAAACCTACTTTGTTCACGGCTAGCATTAGCAGAGGAAACCATGGATGCAAATATCCCCGACAAAAAAATGTTTAAGACCCTCCTGGCCAATAATACTCTCAAATTCCAAGGTCCATTGCTGGTTTTAGAGTTTATTGTTCAGTTCTCTACTGCAGCATTATTTGCGGCTGATTGTCATGTTCTTTGACGACCATATCTCTCTCCTTGCACCTTTTTAGAGACTTGCCATGCTCCAGATTTGTTTTCTCTGCCCCCCTTGATTGCCATCTTACTAGGAACCCTACATTGAGGGAAAACGTTTACCCATTCTCGATGAACGACGGTCCTTTAACCCAAGATCAGTTCAGTAGAATATGCCATTGTAGGAGCCACGCGCCAATGCCATTATTTGAAATTTAAAAGTGTGCTTTAACCAAATTCATATTTGCATTATGATGGGAGTGAGGGGATTTAGGTCACTTCATTCTGAAAAACAAATTAATGCATGTTTCAGGTGCTTTTTAGGCATTTCATGTAAACAAATTAATTATTATTTTTAGGGAAATAGTTATTGTTTGGTTATTTTTTCACCGTTTTCTTTCTTGTTTTCACCATATGTTCATAGAAGTACATATTTTCATGATATAAAGCTAAAACGAGGATAAGAATTGATTAAGTAAGCAAAAATGGCTGTTTTCTGGAGGGTAACGTTCTTTCTGAGACACCCTGTATTACCCCTATAACCTATGGGCTCTTTAATTTACTAGTATTAGATTTATTCTATGGTATCAAGAAATTTGAAGAAAACAATTTTTAAACTGCCTAATATTGTCAGATTTTACGGCAGATCACTTCTTCATAGTAGAGAGCGCTATATTTAACTGCTTTAAAGGTCCATGGTCCGATCGCTAATAGCCCCGTCCCCAGGGACCCCAGATTTTCCCTGAAGTAATAGAAATTTTGGTATCAGAAGAAAGCTACTGTTTTTCTAATTTACCCTGTGAATCTTAGGGCTAGACAGTGGCGTATCTTGGGGGCAGTGGCGTAGCCAGGGGGGGCAGGGGCACGTACCCCCCCCCGACCGAGTGTTTTGTCGGTACTTAACGGTTCGTCGGTACATTCGTCTAAAAAGCTGTAATGTTTTTTTATTTAGCGCGTGGTGCATGATAGAGCTTCATGAAAACTGGTTACTAATAACTGCTTAATTGGTTAATATTACTACCCTATCTACTACCCTAAAAATTTTGTCGGTACAATACACGTGTCGGTACATTCACAAATCTGTGCCCCCTCGTCAACAAAATCCTGGCTACGCCACTGCTTGGGGGAGGCTTTCGGGGCGGGCGCCCCAGGGGGTTTATGCCAAAACATGCAAAATCTGCCTATTTTCGGCTATTAGGGGTCCTTCCGCCCCCGGGGTCCCCTCAAAAAGCAAGGTCTGGATACGCCGGTGCTAGAGGATGATTTGCTTTGGATGTATTGAGCTAAAATGTGCCACATTTTGGTCGACCAACATTAATTTTACACAGTACTCTATGGGGATTACAAAATCACGTTTTTAGCTCTCTTGAAAACGGGTTGAAATATCAGCGCGAAACTTACAGATGGGGTTTTGGGGTGAAAACCATTCTATCAGGATGCAAAATTTATAGCCTTAAATCGGGCCATCTAATTTAAACTTCTTATACAACTGTCCATATTTGGCAGATCCAGGTTGAAAAGATGAACCCAACGTGGGACTACGGAGCAGAGCAGCAGCTGCAGCAGCAGAAGCCGAGAGCAGCCGGCTGATCACATCATCACTGAGTGCACCATGTATCGTCCATCGAACGGTCTGTTTGCCTTGATTGATGTTGATGCAGATGTAGCAACTCGTGAGTGGCATGGCTACTCCAGAGATGGCATGCGTCCAGAGATCTAACTGCCTTTTGTTTGTTTTGGTTTCATACGCAAGAAGCAGTAGCAATATGAGATAAACGGCCTTCTTTAAAACAGGCTACTTCGCTGATCAATATTGGGAAACGCATACCTCATCTTAAAACTCGATATACTGTTTTTACACATTATAAATGCAAATGACGCAATATCTCAATACTTTCGCCCTTGGCCGAAGATATGCGAAATGCGTAATGGCAAGATGGTGACATTTCACTATTGTATGGCCGTTAATAAAGTACAATGTTCAAAACATGTCATTTATGCATGACACGGTTGTTAGTTGTACAAAAGCGGTCTAACTTGATCTCTCTATCTCCCTCCTTCCCTTCCCTTTATATATCGAAGTGCAGCCATCATAAAAAGAGAACATCATAAAAAGAGAAAAGGTAAGGTTCAATTGCCACCAGGATTTATTTTACTTTGCAAGTTATGCAGGTGCAAACATATTCAGTACAGAGTTATACTGAAAATTGAAAGTTAAAATTGATTGATAAACAAAGTTTCTATCGAAAACAATGTTTATCGCGTAAACTATGTTTAACATCCAGCTGGCAAAAAAACAATGTTAATCACTGAGGAACTGTATTTTACAATTGATAATCCCTGTTTTTCGATAAGTTTATAACTCTGAAAAACACTGTTACTGCTGTTTATCGATAAACTTAGTTTATCGAACAACAATCTTTTCGAAAAATAGCTTTCAAATCGAAAACAATGTTTATAGATTTGTAAATAAATGACCTGTAAAACAACACGGTTTATCGGCGATAAACAGTGTTTTTCGAATTATTTCACGTCTAATTATTTCACGTCTAGCTTGCCATACGCGTCGCTCAAGTGCATCCTACACCTGGGTAAGCGTCTTACTCAAGGGTCGTGGGGATCGAACTCACAACCTTTAGCATATGGGGCGGGCTGTCAATCCACTGGAAAACACGGCGTATGCATACATTGTTCCGACTAATACTCATCCTAATATCCTTGTGCTAAATACTGTAGTTTAGTGGGTAGTAGGGGTCTCATGCAACCCCTGAAATCAATTCCTAATCAATGTCTCTGTATTTAGAAAGTGCATAGAAAATACTTAGCTATGTTAAAAAAATTCAAAAGTTGTCCCAAGTGCCATTTTTAGGTAAATTTATGCAAATTAGGATCGCCATTACAGAAAAATATAGTTTTCACCGTATCTCAACAACGAGAAACAAAAATGGTTCTTCTAGAGCCATTATGACCACTTACCATGCATATCTTTATTGTTGTTTTGTGTCGGATCCAAGATGATAGCCAACATGGCCGCCTCAAAGATCTGCAATGTATAAAAGTGCTACATGCCTGTATTATTTAGTCGTATAGTCACAAAATGAGAAAATAAATTAAGGAATACATGTCTTCCACAATTAGAAACTCATATCTGCCTTTTTTTGCTTAGTGAGTATATTTAACATTCAATATGGCGGCCAATTTGTCCGACTTTAAAATGTGTTAAAACTTAGAAATGACCTTATATCATCCCTAAATTAGGATGAAAATGTGAATTAAAGTATGAGAAATATGCGTTTGACCAATTAAAACTAAAAGCTGGTATTTTTGTTTGGTTAACTTGTTTGAAATTCAAGATGGCGGCTAATATCACCGAATTCAAAATCTTGAAAGCGGCTTTAGTAGTAGTAGTATTTAAAAATACTAGTGAAACAAAAAATAACAGTTATGAGTTACTAATGATATTAGACATATTTTAATTTGCACTTTTATCATTATTTATGGGTGCTATGTCTAGATATACGACAGAAATATGGTCATTTTTAAGGTTTAAATTTTTTGATTTGATTGTGGCAATATTGACCGCCATCTTAAATTTTAACAAACAAAATTGCCAGCTGTGTGTTTATACTGGTCAAACACATATATCTCCTACTTTAATTTAGACTTTTATTATTATTGTGAAATGACATATACAATTATAAGGTAATTTTCATGGGTTTAAAAGATTCTTGAAGGGGAGAAATTGGGCGTTGCATAAAAATTTGAAGAATGCATATCATACAAACAAGTGTTACGACGTCTCGGATTTCAGTTAAAATATCCTTCAAACACAAATAGTATGAGTCCTTGTGCACAAATGATCTAAATTTATATAATAACCACTGATTTAAATTATTTAATCAGATTGGTTCAAGAATTTGGTATGTCCAAAGAACCCAAAGACGAGAATTACAAATCATGCCTTTCATGTGACGACTTATGTCCACTATTAAAAGAAGCGCGCAGTTCAACGATGATATGTTCTCAAAGCGAATACTCTAAAATAACCAGCCTAAAAGTTCATATAAAAATCTAAACGTTTAACAAAATCCTGGTAATCTTCTCAGTTTTTGAACGATAAGTTGTTAAGCAGTTCAAGACGACGGGGTTATCCCTCGACAACACTAATATTCCACAGTATTAGTCCAGGATATAATCGCCACGATTTCTGATCTGTCCACATTGGAATCCTATTTTGATTCCGAACACTTTTGGCTTCAAAGAGGAGGATTAGAATCATATAGCTCTTCTCTCACATTGTATAATAAATAATAATATTCTGGCACTATGCACTGTACTGATCTACCGTTATTGCAGACAAACTAGCTAATAACTTCTAGCTACTTGCTACTGCTACAGCCAGAGTCTCATCCATTGATCAATATCTCACAGCAAGATTTCCTACTCAACGGTGTAACCCAGAGCTTCGGCTACTCCATGTTTCCTCGTAGCTCTACTCGAAGGGTACCCCTTGATACAATGATTTTGCAGTTGCCACAACTAAGCTACTTGCGAAGTACAGCAAGCCCTGTGTAATATCAGCTATGTTTACATTACATACCCATCCTATAGTGGTACTCTACATTGCCCTGCTAGGTTACTAACAAGGTACCCATTTACGCACCAGTATGGAGTAACCTCTGCAGCTGCTACTCCACGGGAGTATCTACCTTCACACAGGGTACTCCCCTACCGGCTGCCTAGTAGGCAGCACTTTTGAACCATAGAGGGCGCCAACATTCTATTCGATTGTTGTTTTCCACTTTCTGCTCATTTTTCATCAGCTTTACATCTATATTTGAGTCTAGCATCACAAAACCCCTATATATGACATTTGTGGGGTTAAAAAAACATATAACTGTGACCAAAAGTTAAGTAATTATAAAATTAACTACCATAATCACACAGAGCTCAAATCTCATTTGCATTGAGTAAGCCCCAAAATTTGCAGGGTACTTCATCATTGGGTGTGACTAGTGTTTAAGCTCCTAGCATTTTTACCTAGGTGGATGATTTACCCCCACGTTTGGCGGCCGGCATGTGGTACCCTTGCGGGTTGGTACCTCCAGGCACTTAACAGCTACTTCACAGGTACTTTCATGAAGAAATTGGGTTGTGTTTATCATCTCACGCTAGATTCCCCTTCCAATAATAAGTCATTACAAAGCATCATCATGCTAAACTAACCTTGCCCTGTCCAATTGGATTTTCCATAAAGTCATCAGTCGGAAATACCTAATTTGCAATCATTTTGATCTCAAAGCTAAACAAGTTGAAGACCCATTTCTAAGTTTAGCATTTTGGGGAATTCCGCGCTCTCTTGCACCAATCTCCTAGTTTGTAAACCACACCTTCATGACAGTTTTTGCACACACCACTAGAGGAATTCCGCCTTCTCTTTTTTCATATAACAAGTTACTGTTCCCGTGAGAAATCTTTCTCAAGTAAATTGAGAATAAATATATTTTAATCATAAAATGGAGGCTAATGGAACCCAGATAGATATAAGATTTCTATGGTCAAAGACTTAAATCGCTTACTTTAAATTTCTAATTATATTATTGTATGACTATACAATTAGAAATTACAGTGTATCGTCGTTTTTATTTTTGTGATGTTGTACGATTATTGGAGCGGCCATGTTGGCTGCCATTTGGATGCGACAAGGTATAATACAAATGGTGATCACCAGAATTCACAATGGCCTCAGGAACCACATTTTGTGTTTTCTTGTTGTTGAGTTATGGTAAAAACTATATGTTTTTCTGTAATTGCGATCATATTTCACCATTTACATAAAAAAAATGGTCGAATGGGACATTTTTATTTTTTTTAACATGATAGCTAATCGTTCTTTACGCGTTTTTTCTGATCTAGAGACACGATTAGAACTTTATTTCAGGGGGGGGGGAACGAGACCCCCTTGTACCCACTAAACTACTGTTAAAGGGTAACATTTTGTTTATCTTGTAAAACAAATTTGATTAAACGACGATCAAATCAGTATTTTCTAATATGCTTTCATCAAATCGAAACGAAAAGTTTTTGATTTGGCCTGGGGACCATTATTTTTTACATTACGAACATTTCCATGACAACAATGCTCCTACTAAGTAATTTATTTCTCTACGGACATGGCATTGCAGTAGCTTAATATTTCGTTAATACGAAAATTAGTTGAAAGCACGAGAATATTAAAATTTAGCATGATTTAGAGTTGTTTTTTAGGGAAACTCCGCATGTTTAATGTTGTGGCTTTTTATTTCAGGAAGAGTTCTTTCACTCGCTTCATACTTCATACTCGCGCAATTCCGTTAAGTACACTGCTCTTCCATCAAAGAACATATTGTTATAATCGCTAATGGCCCTTACTGCGTTTAAATAGACTATTTGAAAAAAAATCACGGATGGGACCTTGGAAATTTCCACTGATCCAACAAGTAAAATAACGCAGATGATTTTTTGGAGATTTTGACTTAAACCCCGGTGCTCCTTGGATGCCTTTGACCTTTCCCTGGATGGAGCGCATGGGGATATCATCAAATAAGTTAAAATGCTTTTCTGTTTCATTATGCCAAAATGAATCATTTGACAAACCACTTTCACACATCGGAGCTTTACACCATTAACACCCACAGGTGACCTGACCCACCTACATAATACGCTACTATACAACGCTTTAACACAAAGTGTTGGTGACCCTACCATGCCAAAATCAAATGATACTTCTTCATAATCCTTTTTTCATAACACGACTAATATAGTGTCCACCATTAAACATCAATCTTGACGGCGATTTTAATATCTTTCCTCTGTACTACCACGCATCAGTCGAAAAATTTCGCCAAAAAAACCCACCACTCCAACCAAACTACCCTAATCCCAACATAAAATAAAGTCACAAGACAGTTATACGGCCCTATTGAAACCCTGACAGACCCAATACGCAACACAAATCAATTTTAGCAGGACTATCCTACGGAATACCACCCAAACCACACTATAACGATCACCGCAAAAGAGGAGGTAGCGTTATTTTTCTTGTTATATCTAGAGTCAATTCCCCTTAACGCCAAGCAAGGGGTCGCTTCTCGTGATTTTGAAAGAGCCAAAACACGTTTATAGGGGTGTAGGGATATCGAAATCATCACATTATATTTCTTATGAAGAGTTGTTTATTTTTTGATTTACTATCATTTTGGATACCTGGGATATTTGGACGATTACAGTGTTTTTAAACATTGCACAACTTCAATGTAATAATCTACTATAATGATCAAATGTGTGATGTCAATCTTCGGAATTGCTGTTGTAGTTTTTGCAGTTCGTCAATCAAGCGGCATTACGATATTTAATTGGACTGGGTTGCTTGAACATTTAAAGTGAAGCCAATTTTTTGTGGCATTAACGACATTTTATGGCCGGGGTGGTTTGAAACATTTAAATGAAGCCCATGTGTTTTTTGTGCATACGATCTTTTATTGGGCTGGGGTGTTTGAACATTTAAAGTGAACCATTTTTTGGGCATTAACATATTTTAATGAGCGGGTGTTTGACCAAGGTCCTCTGGACTGTTCCCCGGTTATTTTCTTTTGGATGGCCGAACACGCTTTATTTTCGCTGATTACCATAATACAAACGAACTCCGCAGGCGGACGCTTTTTCGCACAATACTCGATGTCAAAGTTCATACTAATTAAAATAGTTACAACTGTGCACTACTACTGTGTTAATTACGTCACACTCGTCATAGCACCTACGAACAGCTATAGCCCATGCTATTTGGAAGCCCTTTTGGAAATCTGCAAAACACACCGTTCCTGATAACTGCAACGGTAACCTTTTCTGAAAAAACCACATGCTTACGATGTTCTTGGTATCGAAGGCTTTTTATATTCGAGGGGATGCCTGGCGAAATAACGAGAAGTGCATTTTTTCCGTGCCGTAAGTTTTTAGTTGTTACTGGGCCTAAGCGTCCACCAGTGATCTCGCCGATTCAGATTGCCTTCCGCCTCTAGCCTTTTATTACTGTAACTCTTGATCCAAACGGCATTAAACGAGATTTTTTAAATGGGGGCGGGCTGTTTGACATTTAAATGAAGCCCCATGTGTTTTAAGAATTTTGTCCTGGAAATGGAGTTTGATAATTACTGTTTTCGGTGTAAGATTTTTATGCTAAGCAGCCAAACGAGGCTCAAAATGGCATTGTGTTATTCTGTTTGCTACAAATTGACCTGACTCTACTGCAGCTTAATGTGCCTATACACTCTTTATACACATGTCAGTAATTAGGATAAAAACAGTTTTTAAAGAAGTTTAAGGACCTACAAGGCATTTCTGATAATGGTAAAATTCCTAAATACTACGCTTTTGTGGGTTAACTATGAGTCATGTTTTTTATGTGTTGAGATAAATGTTTTAGGGTATCACGCCGGCCTTATTGAGGTCAAGTTTCTCATATGCATATACATCCAGCGCAAACATGTTCTGAAGGCTAGTGTCGCGAAGGCCCCGATTTAAAATTCCTGCTTTAAACCTCGTCCGGCCGGGGGGGGGGGGGGGTTCACTGCCGCACCAAAACTGCAAACGCATATGACAAAAGCTTTTTATGTAATTGTAAGTTCATCCTTTGGGTTTTCATTTAGTGGAACAGGGAGGTTCCACCGTCAGTATGTCAATAGGGTGCCCCGTTCAAATTCGGAAGGTGGGGTGTTTCACTTTGTGAAAATGCCCATACTCCCATTTTAGGCCAGTTCATTTCACTTTTTGGGCATTTCCCTTTGTGAAATGTCTAAAATGTACTTGTGTTACGTATTATACTACTGTAATCAAATACTTACAATATTGTATTTTTGCTTCTTTTTTACACTCTTACATTTTGCAACGGAAAGGTAGTTGTGTACAATGGTTGAACCATTTGTTGAACTCTGCTGATGATATGTAGCCAACAGGAACTTTGAATAATCCGTTTCTGTAAACTGCGAATAAGCAAATATGTTTACAAAATTAACCTCGGTGCCATTTGGTCAAAACTGAAGGCACATACTTTTTCGGTTTCTGTTTAATCCAGAGACAAATAAATCTTGTGTATGTGTTTTTATGTGCTTGTATTACTGGGCAACTAAGTATTTGTTAAGAAATACTAACATGTTCTCTCACCGAAAATACAAACCCATCATTTGTATAAAAAGCCAACTACGTCTCTAACCATGTGCAAAATGTTTTGCCCTTAACACTTAAAATCCTATGCCATTTTTAATGAGATACTTTCCTATAAGCACTGTAAGTAAACATGTCTATCCAAGTTCTTTAGGCTACAATTAGACTGTAAGTAAACGTCATTCAAAGTTCTTTATGCTACATCGTATCATTAGAGTACAACAACAGGTCACCCATACAACAAATAAATACCACTTTTGGTCGCATGATGGCAAAAACGGCGAAAACCCTTGTATTCTGACTATTTGCTTTCAAATTTGCTTATAACATAAACGTTCAGTTATGACGTCACTATGACGCCATATTGTTCAAACTTGATCTGTTTGTTCACTTTTATTTGAAGAAAGGAAATAAGAATTTGTCCCTTAATTACGAAAATCAGGGCGTGGAATGTATTAGAAAACCCTTTGGTGCCGAGGTTACTTCTAGATGCAATTAGGTTAAATAAGGGCATAATAAGCATGTACTTTTTAATGTTTTTCTTCTACACTATATTGCATTGAAGATCTCATAGTAATTATCTCCATGAATATTAACAGTCATATGACGTCATAACAGGGTCAAGAATAAGAATAATAATGTATTTATTAGGTTGTAAATTAGGTAAGCAATCTTTTAGCCTTGTATTGGTCCATGTTTCTTGTATGCGTTTTCAATCGTTTATTTTGTGGTCAATGTTTTTAATGACTGGTGCTGCTACTTATCTGATCTACGTACTTATAGATTAATTCTGGTAGACTTTTAAAATGAAAATGAGTGACAGTTATTGTACCAGAAGCCTTCTCTTCTCCGACACTATTAAAAAGTTTTTTTTTTTCTCTCTAAATCCTAAATACTAAATAGAGGGTCAAATAATTCATTGGTGACATCTTGGCAGTATTTTATTTTAAGCTATCAACAACATATGATTAGATACTCCTCTACCAACAAATAATATTATTTTTTAATACATTAATGTAACCTTCAAAAAGCCCAAATTAGAACCTGTGATTTTAATAAAATATCTTGCATACTTGGCCTTAATTAAAACAGTCTTATTTGGGACAATCAATATTTGGTTTCCAGGGGTAATATGGTGATTATAATCTCAGAAATGATGGCCCCTGTCACGGGAGGATTCATCCACTTCGAAAATCACTGCCCTTGCCCAGTGTTATTTTATGGTGAAAAATTTCTTTAATAATGTTTATTTCATATTAAAATGAAGAAAAGTTGGGGACATTACGGGGTTTTTACCGTCACGTCATGTATTTACAGCACTTTCTAAAAGTGTGGAATTGCCGGGTCAATGCTGACGTATGAACGAGATCAACCCGGGAGATCAACCCGTTCTCCCATGCGAACCTGTCAAATGTGGACAGAGAGTAAAGTAGCTCCTACTCTGACAATTATTACCCCCATAACCCCCATATGGGTCTAATCGACTTTTTATACTATAAGATTTATTCTTGGGTATCAAGAAACAATTTTTCAACTTCCTAAATGGTCAGAATCCGGGAAATCGTCTTTCCACCGTAGAGGGCGCAATATATAACTGCTTTAAAAAACGCCCATATGCCACATTAGCTCGGGCATATTAGGACCTACTGTTAATACTCTATCCATATTGGCAGTGGTAGATCCGGTTGGAAGATGCCCCCCCAGGTGAGCAGAGCAGCAAAGCCGGCTAATCACATCATCTACTGTTAAGTGTGTGGGTCATCAACGGTCTCTTGCCTTGATGATGTTCTGCAGATGGCAGCAAACACGTTCCAGAATCTAACTGCGCTTAAGTGTTTTTCGTTTCATACGCACGAAGAAGCAGCAATGTGAAACATGCCCCCTCTGTCTAAAAACTTTAAAACAGGCTACTTCGCGATCAATATTGGGGACTCATCCTCATCTAAACTCGATATACTGGCCTTTTTACACTTAAATGCAAATGAACGCAAGTAGCTCATAATTTCGTTTCTGCGCCCTTGGCCGTATATATGGGCTGGGAATGCGTAATGGAAAGATTGTGACATTTCACTATTATATGGCCGTTAATAAAGTCCAATGTTCAAAACATGTCCATTTAATGCATGACATGGTTTTTAGTTTGTAACAAAGCTCTCTCCTCTCTCTCTCTCCTCTCCCTTCCCTCTCTCGCTAATATAATATATCAAAGTGCATTGGCACACTCCATAAAGATAAAGGCGAGACAATTAACTGTTGAAAATGAATTTGACTGATCATTTTATATTGCCATAATTGTCTCCGATTCTATGACATTACGGGTAAACAATCATCTCTTTCTGATGTATTACGGTGTCTAGTCGTCCATTACCCTTTTACCGCATTTAAACTTCCTTGTTAAAAAAAAAACGGTTTCAAATACCTTCTCACATCTTTCTATCGCGTCCTGTTCCTCTACTCACTTCATTTGTTATAATACTGCCCCATGTAGGTAGGTGGTGGTGGATTCGAGGCCAGATTGTGGATTTTTCACAAAGTTCAAAATAATCCATTTTTACATTGTTACACCAGCTCCGATGGATTTGCAAGATACTGGGTTTTCCAGTTCCTATAAATCTTTTATTGTATGGTGACAAAACTTTCTGACTTTGCTTCATAACAGTTTAATTTGTCGTCGTTAATAATCAGATATTCAATGATTACAGTACATACATGGCTAGTAAGATTGACAGATCCATCTCTCACCCCTCCAACTTCTATAGTATCAGCTTGCCCTCCTGCCCAGTTGAAGGCAGATGTGAGATCGTTTAAACGCCGCTAACTGTACAGACGTATGACCCTCTGGCGATTGTGTTTTGCCGCATGTGGACCGGGCAATCCGCAACTGAAGGAAGACTTAATTAGAACTACAAAAACAAAAAAAAATTTTAAAATAATTTCTTTGCCAAACTCAGAAGCTTATTTTTTAGGACGTTTATAATACTTTTTGCCACGACCATAGCTGGCGTGAATGAACTTTGTGGACCGCACAGAGCAATATCACGTGTCTTTTAACTTTGCTAATGGGGCAATAATACAAAGAGCTCTTATTCCAAACTACTTTAATCTTTTGTTTTTGTTTAAAACATGTTATTGATCTCATGAATAGTTTAATCTGATCAATTTTAATTTGAGCAAATATCTTATGCAATGACTCTTATCTAAAATATGTTTAAAAACAATGTTTGTTGATCATGAAAGGTTTCTTCTCTGCCCATTTTATTTTTGCTGCAATACTTTTATAACAAACTTGTTTAAAAAAAAAACTCGGCAGACTTTTTTTTTATTGTTGTTTCGAAAAGACATGTTTCTTTTTAAGCGATTTCTATTTTTTGCACAGTAGGTAATAAGACAAATTTAAGATCAGTGCGAACGTAGCATTATTAATCGCGAAATGAACTTGCTGTGTGGATGATCTCAATCCACAACCTCCCGTTTAGATCTCGGGTGCCGTGCGCTATCCCTGCTCATCACGGCAACAGGTGTGTGGTCCACTATGTGCTTGGAAGCATTCATTGCATCTGCTACGCATGCTGTTCACCGGTTTCTGAATGCTGTCTTTTTGGGTGGGGGGGGGGGGGGTTGACGGTAAGTGGACACACCATCCTTTCATTATCTTGAAACTCTACCTTACTGAATTTCCAGGCCCTAGAGCATGGCATCGATACCGCAAGTGGTTCCATGTCATCACCTTTCACTGTTGTGTCAGTTGCACTGCTTGGGTCCTGACATGTTTTAAGAGTAGAGTTGAAGAACTCCCTGTTTGCAATTTTCGTTCATTTTGATAGGGGCAGAATTTTTAAGAATGACTGAGTGAAGTTTCCTTTTATGTTCAGTTTAATTGCAAATGGCAAATTGTTTCAAAAAACCACGTAGCATTTTTATGAAGTCTGCAAACCCATTTATTTCTAAGGTACATGGCTATCTGCCAAGAACAACGAAAGGTTATCTAATGTCCTTATTTCTTTTAATGTAATTACGAACGGCAATCCATAAGTCCAAGTACGATATTTATACCACGAACAGAATTTGGTCCATGAAAGATAAACAAGGAATTGGTTTTATGGATCACCTAACAAAATTAAGGGTCAAACAAGCACGATTTCGGATTAGGGCTGCTTCCGTTAATTACCAATTTGCTAAATCTTTTTTTATCATTTTAAAAGTCAATTAACAGTACAGAATTATTCGATAAAATTCGTGGAATTAAAAAATCAATGAGTAGGTTGAATTTCGTTTTTTCCCTTCTTCTTCGATTGCTCCATTTTTTGTCAAAAGTTTTCTGCTTGAAAACCTGTTTTTTTAATTTTAGAGCATCATATTTGAAACCAATTAAAAAGTCTTGATCTTCCAATTGGTCGAAAGACAGTTTTTCAAATTAAAGCCGAGTTTATCCAACCGACCACCTTTTCTCGAATTGTAAACAAAGTTTGGCCTTTGGAAAACCAAGATTTCAATCGATCAACTAATAGTTTTCTAATGGATGAGATAAACTTGATTTTTTCAGGTTGAAAAGATAAGACTATGAAGTATTGAAGTAGTCATTTGTAAGCCTTATTCTGTTTGATATTTTACCGGTTCAGTTAGACATGCGGAATAATGCTCATGCACATTGTTATAGATAGCCATACGTTACATACGTGTTAAATTAGCGGCGACATCAGAATTTATTTTTTTTCTGCTGCCGTCATAGCTCATCATTTGCAATCAATCCTGTTATACAACGCCCTCAACTCATAGCATTCTAGAAACACAAATGAAACATCCATTTGACTGACAGCAGGGCTCCACCTACATACAAAGTGGGAAGTGGCGTGGTCTAGCGGTTAGCAAGCTTACCTCTGGAGCAAAGGGTCCTCGGATCGAATCTCAGTGGGACCACTTGCTGGATTTAATTCGGGAACTCCATTTAGGATTTGATTTGTATAACAGATATTGATTAAAACCTGAATGCCGCTTTCTCCATGGTTCATTTGAAATGGGCAAATGAACCATGAAAGCTTGCACTACCCATCCGGTGTGTGTTTGTGTAGTGTGTTTGAATGTTGCAATATGGCGCTGTTTAAGCTGCTGCCTCCAAGTTGCATTGTTTCTGTCTAGTAATTATTAAGTTGTAAAGTCTCTAGCAATTTGGCCTACAGGCCACGATTTGAGATTAAAAATAAACCTTGATTATTATTATTATTATTACAAAAGCTAAAGGTGCCCACAAATGCCCTTTCTTGCTACTGCGCACAAAAGAAACCACGTGAAGAGCCATTCAAGGAGGTTCACTACTTGGGGAAACTAACACAGAGAACACGGGTGTTCTATTCCAAAACAGTTGAATGATCCAGATGCATATGCATGCCATATTGGTATGTATATAACTGACATCGATATTTTGATTGTACTCAATTTTGATAATGAAGTGGCAAATTAATGAAATTAATGTCAGCCTTCAGAATATGGCTAAGATATGTTATATTGCTTATGTTTTTTGTCCAAGTTCTTTGGGTAGACGTTCATATAGAAGTCCCATTGATGCAAATGAGGTATTACAATTGATTCCGTCATGCGCTGTATGACGTTGTGCAGTAGCGCTTGACGGAATGAATGGCAATACCTCATTGCATCCATGGGACTTCTATATGAAACGTCTACCGTTCTGTGAGTCACAATTTATTATTACTTAAGTTCCACAATCAATCAATCAAATACACTTGATTTATTGATTGAGACTCCATATCATCATACAAACCACATAATTAAAACGCATAACATTCTGTAATGATGAGAAAAAATGATTACAACCAAACAGTGATAAAATGCAACGTGTTTAAATGAGTTGTATATTGCGCTAAAAGTGGCACAAAAGTGATTCAAACTGACTGCAGTGAATTGTGTGTATCTCAAGATTGCTAAAAGCAAATGAGATGCAATAAAGAGCATTAGAAAGGATAGTTCTCACCAGGGGCGTAACAAGACCATCCGGGGGGCAAGACTCAAGAAGTTTTCCCCGATTTCTCCGGCGTCAATTTTTCCGGCTCGCTGCGCTCGCCGGGTAGTTTTTTCCAGTCGGTTCCCTTCTCTTTCTCTCCCTCCTTCCCCTTCTCTCTCCTTTCCTCTTTACCCTTTCTCTTTCTTTCCTTCCTTTCTTCCCTTCCGTTTCCCGGTAGGTCGAGCTGATTTTCCCGGTAAGAGTGCTCTGGCGGGGGTGGTGGGGGGATGTGCCCCCTCCCCCCGCCTGTTACGCTTCCGGTTCTCACTCTTTAATCTGATTTCATTAAGTAATTTAATCCCCGATTTGTCTAAGAAGCAATTTTCTGATTGAACTATTTTTAGACAGGCGGTAAAACAACATATCAGCGTTATCTTTTTGTACATTTTTTGAGACGGGCTGTTTTAGGTCTGTCCATTCACCGTGAGAGATAAGAGGAATTATTTTAATGGCCACAGGTAGAAAAGTTTATGGTACTCATACAATGTATATCGATATATCGAGTAAATAAATTTCCACCTAAAATACATTATTTCACATCTAAGGTTGGATGTTTCAATTGAAGTGTCAGGATTTAAACACAAGCAATTATTTCATTAAATGGTGTTATTTGAACATAACTTACCTTTGGCACTGCAAAATATCATTCCTTATCACAGCATTTGAGAAATAATGCATTCTTATATCAATACACACATAAAACACTAGGTTTTTATTTGGCTATCAAAAATAGGCCAACCTTGTATTAAGAGATTAGCGCAAAGCGGATTTGGCATCCCGGCCAACCTTAGCATAAGTCATTCTACCATTGTAGATCTAAATGCATCAGTTTCCAGTAAGCCGATTCTGTACAGTAACTTTGTACCATGGACACAATATGGTATGTAATGGCAACAAAGGCCTAGTCTCCGCATGGCCGGGGATTGCACCTCATATCAATATCACCCTCGTGGAATTATGCAAGAAGTCTCACTTAATTTGAAATCTACTATAATGTTGCGTGAATAGTCAGCTGAATCGAGTGTCCTATTTTTCACCATTGCAGGTGGATTACGAGTCCCAGAGACTATATCTAAATGTCACAACTGATCATTATCGATTCCTAATACATACCTAACAAATCTTTCAAGCCTTCGATTCCTAATACATACCTAACAAAAATTTCAAGCCTTTTGAAAGGAAATTGAATCTTTTATTGATACATATGTGCAACATTCGGTAAATCATAGTAAGATGATAATTTTACAATCATCATTATTTATTAAAATTAGGATCAAAAAGGTTAAAAGAAAAGAAGAAGGATAAAATAATAATAAATTAACGTGGCACTGTGCTCTCCTTGTCGTGTACGTTTAATATGTAGGTTATATTCTGAATTTAATTGTGTCACTTCATGCATATTGTTGAGGGTATGGTTTCACTTAAGGGGGATATGTTGATACCGAAATTTAAAAAGCCGAAGATGTAGTGGAGTAGATACATTATTGTACATTTATTGCAGATAAACGCTTCGAAATTTAGTATAATCAATTTAAATTTCATGATCCCCTTTTGAGTTAATTCAATAAATGTTATGTTTGATGATCATCATAGTTGCCCTGACTATGTGTAGAAGATGCAAACATTTCCAAGTTTAACCTTTATGTCTTTGCTTCAGACATATTTTGTTGCTTTTTTCACTACATCCGTATAATTCATTCTATTAAACCGCCATTACTTTCCGCAATAAGTCATGCTTCTTAATTATATCATACACGCCATACAACACATGCTTCTTAATGTACATCGATAGATTACTGGTTCACATCAAAGAACGGATTAAATGTATGGATTATGAATGGCAATCTTCAGGTGAGGCAATACAAAAACGTTGGCCTTAATCCACACCACGTAAATGTCATATTGATTTTCCTGGATAAGCATACCTCTCAAAATGAATAGAATCGTCCAAAACTTTTAATGAAGTAACACGAATAAAAAATCACACTATAATATATATATAGAACAGGAAAGTGATGGAAAACCCACGTAAGTGCGTTAAGATTCTAGGCATCAG
Source organism: Ophioderma brevispina (assembly GCA_023653785.1). Classification (NCBI taxonomy): domain Eukaryota; kingdom Metazoa; phylum Echinodermata; class Ophiuroidea; order Amphilepidida; family Ophiodermatidae; genus Ophioderma; species Ophioderma brevispina. The sequence continues at coordinate 46,696 of JAMKCH010003749.1, forward strand.
CACGCACAAAATACGTACGCTTCCACTCAATCATGCCACCGTTTAAATACCTATTTAAAAAATCGGGTTTTATCAATATAATTACGTTTAATAAATCACATTCTACATAACATCACGCACTCGCTACTCTCGCCCGTCTCTCAGTATCTAGGTCACAGCACACTTTACCTTTCTTGACAAAGTGTTCTCTAAATAAAAGAAAACCCGGTGCATTCAATTGATAAATATCTACTAAAAGTAATTCAAGCATTTATACTTCCAGTTAAAGAGCACCTAATTTTATTATACAAATTAGTACGTGTTCTTTAGTGAACTTGGGACTTCTGTACAAGGTAAGCATTGATCTGGTGGTTGACGAAAATTGCTTGTCCCTATTTGGTGACAATGATCCAACCTGGCCAGGAACCAATCACGACAAATTTCCTCGGGCGTCATTTGAAAATCGCGGGTCAGCCCAAATGATATAAAATAGGTTAAATTGCAAAAACTAGACACAACTTTGAAGGCACTATTAGTTGGTTTCTTCTGCGAAAGTGGACTTAATCTAGAGCTAGTCTGATTTTATCTGATCCACCGATTCTAGTGTTTTTTGGCAAAATTAGGAACACTTTTTGTAATTGATTCATCAGTCACGAATATTTTAATACGAGTGCAGTGACATACGCGTTTGAGTCGAAAGTGTAGACGTCTAAAATCAGAGCAGCTATCAACTTGAATCCGGAGATCATACTTGCAACGTGGTTCAAAATGGCATCCGGTTTCAACATGTCCTTAGATTTCATCTCCAATTTGTCGTCGACAACTGAAAAAGAAGTACCAGAGTTCGTATTTCCTGGATTTTCATTTTTGATCAGTACAGACGGATGTACGCGCGATCAGGTCTTGCCGTTGTTTCTATTCCCAGATGAGATTGTAGAAGAGTTGTTTTACGTTACTTCAGAAGATGCATCTTGCAGTGAGATTTCCTATTGTATTCACTCTCTAGGGTTTATCGGCAATGTTGCGTTTTTACTTGTGCTTGCACTTGTTCAAGAAATGCGTACTTTGACTAATTATTACCTTGGCCATTTAGCAATTGCAGATCTGTTCTTTATAATCCTGACTGCAACTAGAATACTACTGCTTCGTATATAACATCTAAAGGCATATCGAAAGAGATTTCACCACCCAGTATCGGATGTGGCGTTGCCTACGGAGCGGTTTATGTATCGTACTTTGCTTCAGTATGTCTCGTGACACTTGTGAGCTTTGAAAGATTTCTGGCCATTTGCTACCCATTGAAGCACCGCATGGTAAATACCAAGAAGCGAACTGTAATAATGGTGATGACAACATGGCTTATTTCTTTGGGGTTTAGTGCCCTTGTTGCTCCAACGGCGGGAAAGATCTTGAAGGTTGCCCTGTTTGGCCCACAAAAGAGCGCTACGCAGACATGCCGAATGTGCTCTATAGTTGCACTCCAATCAAACCGATTTTCCTTGATATCGCAGGAATTGCGCAAGCCATTCCATTTACTTTTGCTCTTACAATAAATACCATTTTCTATGCTAAAATAATTATTCGTCTCAACGACCGCGTTGTCACTCAGAATGAAGAACAACCTGGACAGTCACACATTCAAAAAATTCGAAATCAAGTTGCTAGAATGCTTATCATAAATGGCACCATTTTCTTCTTCTGTTTGGCACCATTTCAGTTTTCAAATCACATTCTCTAACATTTCGTCACAGTGGTCTCGCCTTGCTTACTGTCCGTCAATCCAGTAGTCTCTTGTGGGTTGCAAGATGTTCTACAGTTTTTAACTCGGCTGTTAACCCATTTGTTTATAGTGTCACAAGTCCTCGATACCGCAAGGCATTCCTGATTGCCTTTGGATGCCGAATGAAAGAGAGCAAAGAAAGTCGACAACAGTGAGTCATGTGACGCGTAACAGTACAATGACTGCTAAAAAAGCCGAAACTAAAATATAACTTCTTGAAATAGGGAGCAACAAAACAATGAACACTGCCTATTTCTAGATTATCAGATGAGAGGGATTGTTAGATTTCACTATATGAAATGATTTTCAAAATGTGTTTTGATGACGATGTTTCATCGTTCCCATATACAAGTAAAAGAATCTGTCACTGTCAACTCAAATGACGTAACGACTCCCGCGCGTAAAGACGCTATAAATAAGTTTTTAAAATAGCAAAACAGGTATTAAGGTTCGCGTCACTTGCACCGTGGGTTTTTATCTTTCCATTTTCATCAGGCAAATAAAATGCTCGAAAGGTTATCATGGTTGATTTTCTAAAGATATCGGGCAAATCCACTGACGCATAAGAAAGGAAATTGTGTAAACTTCAAACTTTATGGGTTCGTTTGCATGATGAAAAAAAAATCTGTTTCAATTTGTGATTACCTAATCATGGACAAAACAAACGAACTTAATGGTTAAGTTTCCGTCATAGATTAGAAACACTTGATATGCTTTCTTTAGATCGTATGAAATGACCTATGACCATATGGCTTATCTCTTTTGGTATTGAGCGCCCTCGTTGCTCTCGTGTCGGGAAAAATCTTGAAGGTTTGCCCTATTTGGCCGACACGAGATTGCTACGGAGACATTCCGAATGTATTCTATAGTTGCACTGCAATTAAACCTATTTTCACTGATATCGCAGGAATTGCACAAGCCATTCCATTTATCTTTGCTCTTACAATAAATACCATTTTCTATGCTAAAATAATTATTCGTCTCAACGACCGCGTTGTCACTCAGACTGAAGAACAGCCTGGACAGTCACACATTCAAAAAATTCGAAATCAAGTTGCTAGAATGCTTATCATAAATGGCACCATTTTCTTCTTTTGTTTGGCACCATTTCAGTTTTGAAATATACATTCTCTAAATGGGTTCGTTTACATGAGGCAATCATTTACTTGGTCATGGAAAAGACAAAGATGTGTACAAATGTGTAATTTTTTGTCATAGATCAGAAACCCTTTTTTTAGATAATACTGTGATGTATTAATGTAAGAATTTTAGGAAAGGACATAATATAAACTAGAATTTAGCGGTTTGCGGCTTTCGCGCTCACTATATTCAAAGAATATAAGCTGTGGGCCGCTCCATAAAAAACCTTAACATTTTAGTGACACATACACACACACACACATACATCCTTACAAGAGCTACATTGTGGGAGTTTTACTGAAAAATCTCTTAAAAAGACACTTTTTTAGACATTTTTTCAGAAAAAAACACTTTTTCAAAACTATATAAGGAAGAATTTCAAACCTATATAGTTTTGAGATTTTTCTCTTAAAAAGACACTTTTTTAGACATTTTTTTACTTTGTTCAGTTTTTTTCATTTTTTTTCTAGTTTTTCTCACTTTTCTTAGCCAAGAGGATTGTGCCGCAGGCCTATATAGTTATTAAACTAGAAAACTCCTCTTTTCTACTCTTTTACGGAATAAACCTCAATACTAGATTACAGTTTATTCCGTTATAGGACAGTTCGTAACATAGTAACTCTAGTAAAAATACTCCCACAATGAAGAAAAATACTCCCACAATGTAAAAATACTCCCACAATATCTTTTTATACTTAAAAATACTCCCACAATATCTCTTGTAAGTACACACACACACACACACATACATACATACATACACACACACACACACACACACACACACACACACACACACACACATACATACATACATACATACATACATACATACATACATACATACATACATACATACATACATACATACATACATACATACATACATACACACACACACACACACAACGAATGCAAAGTGGTCCTGCCAGCTATGCTGGGACCCACAAATGTCATATAATTAGAATTGATTCTTTTCTATTTGGTCATTCTGTATGATACACACTGTATGAAACCACTGTAAACTGATTGCTTAGAATGCAATAATAATCGTAGAGACATTGTGTGTGGACAATTTTGGTAAAGAAAAAGTGTTAAAGATAGAAATAAAAATGAACAAAATGATCACGTCATTAAAGTCTCAAATTTTATATCCAATAAAACTGCACCATTATTATGTATAAAGTATAGCATGATTGTCTTGCATGTATACTCTCTAAATGCAAAAGAGTGAATTTCACTCTTTTAGAGTGACTAAAGGGCTCACTCCGAAAAGAGTGAAATTTCAAACCCTTTGAAGAGTGTGTTTTTGTTCAATTTTTTTCTTGATAATGTAAAAAAATAATAAAAAATTATCATTTTGTAAATAATCAAGAGAAAATTTGATCAAAAATGTTTTTGAAAGGTGTGAAATTTCACTCTTTTCAGAGTGGGCCATGTAGTCACTCTAAAAGAGTGAAATTCACTATTTTGCATTTAGAGAGTAGACACAAAGCGTAATCCCATTAGTCAATTAGTAATTGCTGAACGAATGCAGTTCAAAATCATGCAGCGAGATTTCTGCTACAACCTTTCTGGTAAGTAGTACATGGAGATGAGTATTTTTTTTTCTTTTCAGGAATTACTGCGACTAGTGGGATGTTCTCCTCATGCACTGCACTCATTAATATGTTCTTTCCCCATGTACTACTTCATTAATTCTCCTCTTCCCCTCGCTCTCTATGCTATTGATAATTATGTACTCTCATTTTACCTACTGTTTGCCTTCCGTAAATTATGTCTTCATAATACTTCACTCCCGGGACTTCAGTCTCCAAAATGTTACTTTTCTCTTTCTCTTAATCTACTATCTTTCCTCTCTCCATACACTATTTTCTCCCTTTCAAAACAAACACATATGTTCAACAGTAAAGGCTGCAATGGGGCGACTTCGATATATACGTGTACGTTCCTTCACGGGCCAGGATTTCATTACTCCTAATTACATTCATCCTCTTTAGATTCTGTCATAATCACAACAATTTTAAAGCCTTTTAAAACTTAAAAGGTATTTCTTTAAATTAAAATCCATTTTGAAAATGGAAGGTAGAAACAACATTTTCACAGACGAATAAGCATATCTTCGGCTGCGTCACATATAGTGACGTATTTGCAAAATATGCGTTTCGAGAGCAACCGGCTTTGAAGATTTTCCGATCTTGATTCGCTCTATACTGCTAATTAAAACATACATTTTAATTAAAACCTAGTTGAAAATCCACAAAGAAAGTTAAATTTCAAATATATTTCACCATGTTCATCGATCAAATTCCAAATTTATTTAGATATGCGAAAAAATAATGTAAATATATTTCGTCACTGTGGAAATGACAAAATAGCAATCGTGTAAATAACAAATAACGCCGCTGTCGGTCGCACAAATACGTCGTTAAGTGAAGCGTTTGCGCAAATACGTCGCTATATGAAAACAACAAAGTAGCAACTTTACCGTTTGGAAAGTTATCAAATAGGTGACAATTAACCTAGAGACATCTCATTTCGTATCCTTTTCAGCTTCAACTCCTTGGAAAGCACACATTTCGACGAATTATTACACATTGGAACATTAATGGTCTACTCTCCAAATTTGAGGATATACAATTCATCTCCTTTATTGGAAAATTAGATTTTCTATGTTTTGTCGAAACATATGGTGTAGTAAAGGCGATAACCAAATTTGGATGACTATAGTCATGTTGGTTTTTATAGGAATCGTCGTTTTGACAGAGGTCGTCCATCGGGTGGTATTTCCTTCTTTTATAAGAAATCTCAGGTTGAGAACGTAACAAAGCTTGAGAACAAGCTCGGGAAGATTGTAGTCGGTCGTGCCAACATCGGTCCAACGTACCACATTTGGTAAAGCTCTCTCAGCCAAAAACGTTGGTCCGATATTGTGCCGACATGTATAATTATGATTATTTTAAAACATTTATATATAAATATATGTTGAAAACATTATTTTTACAATCAAAATCACAAAAGAAATATATATTAAAAAGCAAGAAAAGTACATGTATTATTGCACATAATTATCTAATTCTAAAATGACATAAATATGGAAAACAATTTGTCTTGATTAAATTTACTGAATTTAAGTTTGCATACTTAAATAGTGTGGCGTTTCTGGCGTTTGATTACAGGAAGATGTCCCGATTTCATTACATAAAATGTTCTTGTGATTAAACGACATGATCCCCATATCCCATCTGTGAAGTTTCACGCCAGTATTCTTAATCCGTTTTAGCACTAAAAAAGTGACTTTGTTTTTTTGATCAGGCAGGCTTCTGAAGGGACGAGAAACTCGATACGAGCATAGTTAACATTCGTTGGATCATGGAGACGCGCAAAGGGAACTTCAAAATCAGTTATACATGTGTACAACAACTTCAGCTGTAGGTTAAGAGAGCAACGCAATAATCAGATCGGGGTACATTGTGGTGACCACACAGTCAAACATGCTCCCAATAGCAGGTAATGGCATATCACTCTACTCGCCCGAATCGGGTAAAAGACTCTGTGCCTCCCTAAATTTGTATGAGGAAAGACTTAAAAAGACCAAGACTAATGTCAACTCAGCACTGGGAGATTTCCATCTGAGGAGGAAGTAGGAAGCCTCAAATCAAGGCGATATTTGTGAATAGTCTTGTTTTTCCCGGTAGTGCTGTACGGAACTGAAACTTGCGACATTAAAACTAAATGACAAGAGAATACTGAATTAATTTGAGATCTGGTGTTGGAGACGGGTATTCACATCTCGTGGACATAGAAAGTACAAACGCGATGTGGTTAGATTATTTGGAGCCAAACATAAAATTAGAGAAAATGGTTCTCAAAGAAATCTGGACCACTTTGGCCATGTGATGAGAACGGACTAGGGCAATGGTAAGAGAAAGTATGCTTGGTAGAAAAAGGAAAGTAGACGAGCGGAATGCAGCAAACAAACGGCAGGATTCAGGGGTTACAAATAGTAACAATAGAAGCTAGCCGAGCTGAAGGAAACTCTGGAAGAAAGTCGTGCCAGGATGTCACCAGGGGTTGCCCACAACCTGATGGACAGTGAGAGAAGGGATTAAAATTAAAAAATGTTTCCGACTTCGATCCTGTCTTGTAAGAGCCAAGAGTTTGAAGTACCAACCGGAAAATTTATGAGTGATTCTTCGTAGAGAAGGTTGAATAAAAATGTGCGCAACCGGGAATCCAGTGACGTTCTTCGTGATTGAGCATTCAAATACCTTTCAGTGCATGTTAAGTATTTAATTCATATGCATGTTATGGCGCTATTAGGGCTATTATGTCCACTCAATTTTGATTTTTGTTGTAGTAATGATATGAGTTGTGTAGATAGGTTTCTTGGCTTGGCTCGGCTCAGTTGGTCACACTTGATAGTACTCTTGATAAAGGGTTCAACCCGAATTTATTGTGTGGTTTAACCTATAATATTCATTGTAAACTGTATTTTCATAAATTCCTATGAAGTCAACTTCAAGTAGGCTAGCTAGGATACATGGGAATTATCAGACAAGTTACTCTGTTCTAACCTCATTTCACGTTGACTTTCAAAAGCACATGAGACGTAAAAATCCGATACCCAAACACACTTCCTAAAAGCATTAAGACTATTAAGACCCCTTTATACAAATAGGCTACCAGTTCATTTCATCTATGGTGTTTTTCAACGAATACGAAATTGGAGATGTACACTTACCACTGACTATGAAAAATATTCAGCATTATGAATGTGTTCCCCGGATTTTGGTATATGGATCGGGGTTATTCAGCAACAGAAATAAGGTTTGTCCAGCACGAGCAATGCATTACTCTGAAGCGTGACATTTTTTGCGAGGTTTGTAAGTTTAGTGGTGACTTCAAATACCGGGACGTAAATCGGTTGTGTCACCAGGGTGTAAGGATACAGAATGGTGGCCCTCTCCACTCTATTGAACGATTGTACACTTTGCCACAGTTGATTTCGGTCTTAAAACGGTCTTTCAAATAATCATGCGTTGAAAATTTGAATTTGATCGATTGGGGGGCGATAATTAGTCGATTGGACGCTTTCAAGGACGCATACACATGCTTCCTTTTCCCTTTTACTGCCCTACTTTAGAACTTTGAATTAAAACCCGTAAATGTATTGAAATCGAAAAGAAACCTACTGCAAAACAGATAAAATCGTGAAAAATGTACTAAGGGAAAACATCCCGCTATAACAGTACTAAGTTTGACGTAACTTTTAAAAGGCATTTTTGGACGCATGGCTAAGAGCAAGTAAATGATGTATAAGCTGTGCGTCAAAAATCTTCTACTTTCAGTTCATTCATTGAATTCTTCTTTGAAGAAGGAAACAGTTTTCTTTTTTCGTATTGTCCACTTCTTTAGTGTTTCCTATTGTAAATACTCATCTGACCTTGAACTGGAAATGGAAATGATTTAAAATTCATTTCCTTCAAGGTCAGAGTATTTAAGCTTATCGCTGAAATGCATCCGCATGATGCAAACTAGAATTCCCGTACCACATGCAGCTTACCAGTACACTACTTTCTTTCAATAAATTACAGATCGAAATATGGACACATAAGCCCTCTAAGCGGAATATTTTTGGTAAAAACAGCCTTGGATAACAAGAAATATTTTTCACGTTGCAGTGAGTATTTCGGTCCATAATCGAGAGCTTTCCATGTAAAAATTTACAAGATGATCAAATGTGTGATGCAAATCTTCGGGAATCAGCTTTGTTAGAGTTTACGTTCATCATATCGAAAAGGCATTGCGATATTTATACGGCTGGGAACCTTGAACAGTCGAGAGTATCAACATTACAGAAAAAAAACCCAACAAACTATTGATATCATTTTATGTTTTCGTGCATACCACCAATAGTTTGTAACTTATGGGGTGTATTTAGACATGCTGCGTTACTTTTTTGGGTCTTTATTCATGTACTGGTTTTCAGACAGACTCATACCAGTTGATAAAATAAGCAGCACGTCTGTGGAAGGTGTATAAAGCAGCATTATATTTAGAATGCAAAATAACAATGCAATTTGAAAGAAGTCCCCGTAGGATAATTATTAACAGAATACGTAAAAGTAAATCAGCTCGCTCTAAATTTTCACTTGTTTGTTTACTAACACATTTCTCTAAAATACAAACACATAAACCAGGGCACATAAATCATGCATTTTATCAAGTTTATAGGCTTGTATGAATTTTGTTACCAATTTGTATACACACGTTTCTTTTCAAACAACCGCATGAAGTTGTTTGCATAAACCATTTGATAACAAACCACCCTTACTTTAAAAGCAATAACAACACATTTTTAAAGATGGCCCAAATTTCCAAATATTTTGAGATGTTTGCATAGCTGAATTGGCAATTGACTAGTACACTATATCTGTGAATGGTAGCGCTCTAAACTCTCGGTGTCGCAAAAGAAGGAATTTTGTAATTAGAATATTAATATCGGAGATCCCCGGCTGCTGGTAACGCCCTTCTAATATTAAATAGCCGGGAAATTATGCTACGTTCGTGTCTTTGCTCCTAAGTCTGATGTTCCGTTGGTTCAGGAGGGTGAAGTTAGAGGTCATTTTTGTAAGGTGGCACTATTTCATCATGGAGGAACATAAATTTGGCGTTTCCAGCTCTGCCGTTACATATCAATCCCGGATGCTGATTCTAATTACATATCGCTCTTCGGCTTACCAAGCCATTTTATATCACGGTTTACCAAGAATAGTTATCAGCTCTTCCCACGGGAATTCGTTATAAAGCAGCCAAATGCTTATGATTTTGATACTAGTGGATAGCTATGATGTGGCCCTCCTCTTTCCATTGATACCAAAAGAAGCACCGACGTACCTATATTACGTCACAATAACGTCATAAGTCTGCGAGTCGGCAAAATTGTCCATTTCCACAGACACAGTGTCCAGGGAGGAAAATCCATTTTTTTTAAATCAACCTGAAAATATTCTTGACCACATCTCAGCCAAAAGTGTACAAAGAGTTGTGATTTTCGTTTAGGGGCCAAGAATACATTGGAACAAACAGTAGGCCTAATACCACAAAATGATACATCTGCAACAAATTGAAAATTACCGCTAATGGCCTTAAAATGGCGCAAAAACTTGGAAAATATATGTCTGCGATTTATTGGTGTCAAATACTTTAGGTTGTGACACGTGTGACACGCAAACATCCAACACCCCATCCTCTCCCCACGCACCCACACAACCAACCCCCGCTCACCCACCCACCTATCCCCCCCACACACACACATACAAAAGCACACTCCCACATACAGCCTATATATGTGTGAGTGGATGAGGTAAATCGCTAATTATTGCTATACATTTACATTTGTACAATCACTTTTCTACAGCCCACCGTAACACAAAAGCTCACAAACTGATTTTGGGTGAGTATATTAACTTCTAGGGCTTACTATTAATAATAATTGTGATGTTACGTTTATCGCTTTCGAAGTTAGGTCTAGGGGCTTCATTTCTTACGACAATAACCATGCAGGCTTCCTTTCCACAGTCAATTCTCCCATCTGCTTCAAGGATTTCAGAAATACTGTTTCCAAACTAGCTCAAACTGTCCATAATTGCTTCCGTTGTTGTCTACCATGCCAAACGGGAGCGGTCTTGGGAGCAATGCAGTCTCCTTAATATAACTCTTCTGCTTTTGTATTTTAAAAAAGATCCTTTTGAAAATTTAATATATTTCTTCATGTAATTTTAGATTTTTTTTGTATTGTTGCCCTGCATGACCCTTTATAAGGTCTTTCATGGGCTCAATGTTATCCTTTATTGTCAATTGCTTTTAAAATGTGGGTGAATAACAAAGTGATTTGATATTATATATATTAAGATATCTTAATTTTCATTTTTAAATGCACATCTGCATGCCTGGAAATATTAATATCAATATAGTAAAGACCAAACAACCGAAAAAAACAAAGGGTCACTTTTATGGAATCAAACGTAGTGGATGATAGGCACGTATGCCATTCCTACTTAAAAGACATCGTCTTAATTTTCATTTTTTAATAATATATGGGATATCTCATAATTATGCCCATCCAATGACATTGGTATCTCTACAAATAGCAATCCGGTGGAAAAATAGTACTTTCTTCTAGCTGATCTTATGCATGTGATGTTGTAAAATTTAACTTTAAGAAATACCCGTACAAATTCGGAACTTGGGGGTTAAGTGGGCCTGATCGTGCCTCAGTTTTTCCCGCGTTAAACCAAAATGTCCAAAAAAATGAAAAATAGAGGATAAGGAAATTTCAATTATGAGATTGATAATAGAATGTGCTGCAAAAGTGTTTTTCCCTCAAAATAGAGTGCAAAAATTGAGAACCGCAAACTTTTGCAGATAGTGAATTCAGGACCCCCAATTTACTCATTTTTTTCCTTTTGAGGGGTTTCTCTAGTAGCTTCTAATGGCCCGACGTGAGAACAACAACAACCAAAATTATCTCATTTAAAATGATCACCATTGTCATCGTTACATAATGATATAACAAGAATAATCACAATCACCATAGATAGACGTATACATCCTTGCTGGTCAAACATTCTGCGGCCCTTCGCAAAGTTGTGAAAATACCTGCTTCACTGATTTGATGTTACTTGATAACCGCGACATTATGAATGGTGAATGTGCATGTAATATGAAATATCAAACAGGTACGTTGATCTTCGGAATGTCTTAAACTTCCTGAATGAATTTTGTAGGTTATGTCACGTATAAACCATGTCAAGAAATAATGAACGACTTCTATATCACCTACATCCGTATCCTAATGGTACTTGTACTTTTAATTCTACCATTACAAAAAAAATCTCTTACAAAAATGTGTCAACCATTTCTGTTCACATTCATAAATCTGTTAATGGTTTTGCACTTTTACCACCTTATACATTTGGGAAAAATATAGTACATCACAACAAAAAGAGTAATGTAGGTCTTTTGATGAAGTAAGTCAAGGACAAATTTTTGTAGACTGATTTTTGTTTTCATACTCACCATTTTGCAATATTCTTAAAAGCGTTAATCGTTCAACATAATGCATAAAGTAATTCGCCTTTTAAATTACGAACTTGTCATACGTGCGGTAGTGATAGAGGCAACAGTCATTCGCCAGTAACCCTTCATTTGCATGCCAACTTCTTGTAATTAAATATCTTTAACGTGACTAGTTAAATAACTGTCATGCTTTTTAATAAGGGCTGGGAAGCGTTCATTGTCTGAATACAATCTAACGCGCAAAAGCAGTACGGAGAAGAGCGAAGTTTCAACACAAAACAATATCCACAGCGAAGGATCAGATAGCTTCAGATATTGGATTTTAAACAGAGCTGTTACTTTAAAGATGGAATCCGTTTTTAATATTAGTACGTTTTCAAATAATTCTAATGTGTCTTCAACAACTGAAGCCAATATGTCAGACATCGTTATTCCTGACTTTTCATTTGATATACCTCCTGGATGTACATCTGATCAGATCTTGCGATTTTTTATCCTCAGTGACGAGGATATCCAAACTTTGTTTTACGTTACCTTTCAGCGAGTCTTGTTGACGGTTATATTTCCTGTTGTATTTGCACTGGGATTTATCGGCAACATTGCATTTTTGCTTGTTCTTTTCCTTGTTCGAGAAATGCGCACAATAACCAACTTTTACCTTGGAAATCTAGCCATTGCAGATCTGCTTTTTATTCTTCTAACTGGAACCAGGTACTTCGCCTCCTATATAACATCTCACGGCATACACGGGGCAGAATTTTACCAAACCAGCGCTGGGTGTGTTATTGCCTATGGAATGGTCTATGTGTCCTACTCTGCTTCAGTTTGCTTAGTAACTCTCGTAGGCTTTGAACGGTTCCTGGCGATCTGCTATCCATTAAAGCATCGCATGGTGAATAACAAAAAACGTTCTGTCATACTAGTCCTGATCACATGGCTTATATCTGTGGGTTTTGCTGCCCTCGTATCGCCGGGATGGGGAAAGATCTCGAAGAGTTGTGCTATTTGGCCCGCTCAGAAACGTTACGAAGACTTTCCAGATGCTATTTACAGATGTAACCCAATCAAACCGATCTTTCGTGATATCGCAGCAATCGCACAAGCAATTCCTTTCACCTTTGCCCTCATAACCAATACTATTTTCTACGCTAAGATCATTATTCGTCTCAATGATCGCGTCCTTACCAAGAATGAAGAGCAACCTGGTCAGTCTCAGATTCATAACATTCGAAACCAAGTCGCCAGAATGCTGATCATCAATGGCGTAGTTTTCTTTTTCTGCTTGGCACCATTTCAGTTTGCAAATCTGCAAAACGTCGTCGGTCGTTACAGCGAGCGTTACTTGCTTACAAAAAATCAACAAGAAAATCTTGAGTGGGCTGCAAGATGCTTATCAGTTCTCAATTCATCTGTAAACCCATTCGTGTATAGTGTCACGAGCCCCCGATATCGCAAAGCGTTCTTAATTGCGTTTAGATGCAGAAAGAGAGGGGACAACGGAAGATCGACGATCATGACAACTGTCGTGCAAAGTAACAACGTGAAAAATGAAGAATCGAAAATATAACGATATACTCCAAAAATAATTATTGTTTAGAGACTACAATACAGAATACATTGTTTTGAAAAATGGACTTACTAAGAGATAAAATATCTTTCCTTCAATTAGTCATTTACTTTAGGGTGTTAAATTTATCATGTCAAAGTAGCATTCAGTCCTGTTTATAAGACTTCAAGATCACACAACTGTACTCATTCGTGATCACAAATGTCAAGATAGCGTGGTGTAATGTTAAATGTGGAACTAGAGTTCAGTCTTGCTTAATCATATAGCACTAAAACAGCACAGTGCAGGCGATAATTATTTGACATGTGATATGTTGTAGAAAGAAAATAATGACATTTCCTTAGTAAACTGGTTTGAAAGTTGCAAGCTGTACGATCCGCTTCGCCGGGAACGGATCATTTTGAGTAACCGTAGTCAATATCCATTTAAGGTTCTATGGAGGAAACGAGGTTTTAAGCATTTTAACAGAGAACTCAAACGACCTTTATATGACGGTCTGAAATTACCTCAAGATAACTTTAGTGAATGCGACTTCTTTTTTATATGAAAGGAGGAACGTTTTATACAAAACCTTTATAAAAATGATTTCACATTACCAACAAATCATTTTAATGAATATCAATCTATTTCATGCATACTCTGTGGAAGTTCAAACAATTAGTGTTTTTTACCAATAACCGGATAAACGATAACTAAGTGACTTGTGACATTTTACTCCTAAATCTCCATGCCCCACCAAGTTTCGTGTGAAGACTACAAATAGACCATGGGACGTGGACCAAATAACCAACGTATAACAAATTTGTGGTCCCCATCTGGGGGCTAGGGAAAACCAAGGTAAATTATACTAATTATTACGATACATAAAAATGGTCTGTTCACGCACTAAAACTGGCACATTTTCTTAAAAATATATAAAAGGTCACCTCAATTCTTTCCCCAATATCGGAGACCAGGATATGTATAGACTCAGATTAACCATGAGCTAAAGATATGGCAATTTCGTTTCGTTGGCTTGGTAAATACCTTTTCCCCTTTTTTTACGCCTTTGGTAGTTTGTCTGTTCATAGGCGCCTAGAGCTTTATTGAATAGGCGCTTTACAAATCTATGTATGTATGTAGGTATGTATGTACAAATGGGCCGGGTATGTAGGCGCCATTGTTATCGCCAGGTGTTACCACCTCCACGATTCGGGTTGTGTGACAAATACCCGTCCTGTCTCACAATAACTAACCAGTGTCATATAATATTAGGTCGTTGACACTAAATTTTCTTCTGAAAATGCCGTAAATTGAATAGAAATGAGACGTAGTTAAGCAATAAAGTTACGGATTGTGGTTCTGCACAAAGTGTTAGGTCAAAGCTTTGCACCGACAACAATCTCTCATGATGTTTGTTCCTGTTTCGTCCTTTCTATATAATGATGAAAAATTATGGCAAAGCTTAATTGAACACGCACTATAGAAGCTCAATATTTATTTATCTGTGAATGAGGTTAAGATTTTGTCCTGAAATGTACTCAGTCTCAAAGTGGAGAGCGTAACAGCTGAAATCTCCTTTCAGCTGCGCGACAATATAAACAATGGTCCTGATGGATACGGAATTTGAAGTGTTTTTCAACCGCATACCGGGGCGGTGATTGAATATCTTGAACTCAATGTTTGCTGAAAGTCTATGTGTATCCACCTAGTCATGATATTGGGGAAATGAAATTGAAAGGGACATTTTATTTTTTGTAGAAACATGTGCCAGTTTTATTGTGGAACAGACGATTATATGATTTTAATAATTAATTATGAATTTACACTGGTTTGCCCCTAGCCCCCGATGGAGGACTACAAAACAACAGATAGAAGGCCCTGTCCCATCGACTAACAAAGGTATTAATCTTTTGGTTTCAACGGGTTGATGTCGTTTTGTATAAAGTCGTTCATAGTCCGCAATACCTTTAACTATTAGCCACGTGATTACGAAATCATATGCAATATAAATCATGCTGTGTGAGTAACAGCTAGTAACCTCTCCGAAGTTATATCATAATTTTGTAGGCATATACAATTTTCAAATCAAGATGCAGTTATAGGGAATAGAAAGTTTTAGAATGTCAAAAGATATAAAAAACATCTTCGAACATACGTTCGCTGTATGTTCCATTGAACGATACAACCGTAGTTATATACTGAATTGTTGGATGAAATAGGAATACGATTATAGATGTTAAAGACATTATCAGTGATCCACCCAAAAGAGGCAAAATATTTGAAACTTGCAGGAATAGCTTGAAAGTGAAGGACAAGTCTGTTGAATTCTCTTAAGTTATTTTTTTCAACTGAAAAATCGGACACAAAAGGAAGACGGCAGTGTTCACAGATATGAATGTTCATTCAATTAACATGTTGTGAGACATAATTCAGTAATGACTAAAATATCCGATTTTATCCTTATTAGGTTTTCGGTTGTCTTTGGTCTTATCGCTTGCAGGATATCTTAGGATATCTATATTTAATACAAACATACAAAAAACACGATTTTTGACTATTTTTTCGATTTTTCCGATTAGCAAATCACTGATAGTGCCTTTAGATACCCTCAAAGAAATATAATAGGTACTGTGTGTATTTTACAGTGTGAACATAGATATAGATCGATAGACGCGGCACCATTGCATAGGCCTCATATATTATAATTATGTATTGCTCAAATTGAAAAGAAAAAAAAAAAAAAAAAAAAATTCCTTCCTTCACAGATGGGCTTTCTGGGAGGGGCTAGGGGCATTTAACCGGCTTTGGGATTTCAATTTAAGTTTCCTTGTGTTTATATTTAAATTGTAAATTTCTTCCTTCACAGATGGGCTTTCTGGGAGGGGCTAGGGGAATTCAACCAGCTTTGGGATTTCAATTTAAATAATACTGTTTGCTATCCTTAAAATACATTTCCTTTCCACGGATGGGTCTGTCTGGGAGTACTAGAGGGATTTACTCAGTTGGGAATTGTAAATAAATAGGATGTTCTTTTGCCTTAAGTTTATTTGATTTCATATACCAGTATTGTATCTTTAAGTTGAAGCGCTTTAATTGACAACAAAAATTGTGAACAGTTGGCTTTGTTGGAATAAATCCACACACTAATCAAATTGCACTGATCTGAAAATTGTTGTGAGTTTGAGTTCTTCTGTCTGAGGGCAATAGGTACTGTGTGTATTTTACAGTGTGAACATAGATATAGATCGATAGACGCGGCACCATTGCATAGGCCTCATATATTATAATTATGTATTGCTCAAATTGAAAAGGTACGCAAATGTAAAACTCACTCTGCGACAGGGACAGCTCTTCCTTGGCATGAAAGGAAACATACACTGAAAAGAAGAGTGGCAATGCCGTAATCACTCTAAAAAGAACGGAAAATCACTCCCAGAAGAGTGCACACTCATAAAAGAGCTGTCCTTCCACGAAGAGTGGGATTTAGCTTTTCTACATTTAGAGGGCACTTACTTGTCTATTTTAAGATATATTTAACGATCACAAAGAAAACAATATCATTAGAATACAAAAAGTTAATGGAATTAAGTAACAAATGTTGTTTGTGGTAATTGTCTGTGGTGGGTGTTATATGTGTTAAAAGGCACCTAGTAGTTGGTCATTTGGAGCAATTCCATGACCGTGGAGAGCAGAGCATCAATTCTTAGTGGATTTGTCTTATTTTAGCGGGGTGCCCTCGTGAAAGTGTGGGCGGAATCCAGGAGGGGGGAAAATTCATAATACAGGGGTTAAAAATGAAAAATGCTTTGATTCCTGTAAAAAGGTAACCAAAGTGTTCGTCTTGTTACAAGGATTAATAAAAGTATAGTTTGTACTACCTATAACATATGGTAATGGAGGTATAAAACGAAAATAGTCAAATGTCAAAGGTAATCACCGAAGGTTAAATCTTTAATATTGCCTCGATTTATTTAAAAATTGTGTCAAAATGTTAACCTTTCCACAGGGATTGCATAAAAAGTAGTTGGCACTCTGGTTTGTATTTTGTTATGGAGGTAAATGAAAAACAAGGTCACTGCCATTGACCTCTATTGATCTCCGAATTTTAAAAATAAGTTTGACACTGAAAAATATTTTTGTTGCAGTCTTTGAGGAAAGATGAACAATTTGACCCCATTTTTAAAGAAATCGGAGCAATGTTAAAGATTTAACCTTTGGTGATGACCTTTTGGCATTTGACGATTTTTGTCTTATAGTTCCATAACCATACGTTGTAAGTAGTACAAACTCCTTTTTTAATCATTGTAACAAGACAAAACTTTGGTTACTTTTACAGCAATCCGAGCATTTTTCATTTTGACCCCTGTATTATGAATGTTCCCCCTTCTGGATTCCGCCTACACTTCCTCTAAATTTGTTCATTAACCATCAAATCCACTGAGAAATGATACTCTGCTCTCCAGTTTACACGCACAAACAGTTGTGCGGGAGTGGCGAACTATCCAACAGCAAAATTACCAGGAGTCTGGCCCAAACGCCGAATGAGAGCTTGGCACTCCGCGCACGAGCTTGCTCGGCACGATAGTTTTACACACATACACGCACGCACGTAAGCACGCACGCACTTGCGCACACGCACACTCACAAACACGCACACACACACACACACGCGCGCACCCCTCCCCCCCCCCCCCCACACACACACACCAAAACCATGATTAGGAGTACTGAAGTTTTACATATGTGATTTGAAAGATGTGTCACTCCCAAACACTGTAGTGTAGGGAAACTGCCCAATGTTTCTGAGATTCGTATTTCATTCGTACTGATACTTGTACTGATACTTGTCAGCTCAATTGATACGGGTGCCGTGCTAATAAGAGGGAAATATCTGTTCGAATCCGGCCAAAGAAAGCATGTTTTTTTTTCAATACTTTGAATACTTTTGTGCACTGTACAACCCGGAAATAAAACGCAATAAAATGTTGAATTATGTATTATATTAAATACTGTTTTCTTTTGGAAAGTATCATAACGCATTGCGTTTTGAAGGCATCCACATCTCATTCTACATTGCTACATAGTAATGAATCTATATAATTGTAAGCGTTGAAATAAAGCCAAATAAATTTGCACAAATCTGCAAAGTGTTGGACACCAGATACTTTCGGACTTCAATATCTATAGATGAAATATATCGCTCTTCCACCACCCCTGCTTGTTAGCTCAAGTGGTTTGGGCGCCATGCTAGCAATACGGAGGAACAAAGTTATACCACTCACGGAAAGGTTGACGCAATTGAGATATTATCCAAAACTCAAAGCAAAGGGAATCTCACAAGGTTCTTAGGTGGCAGAAATTGCGTGTCCACTGACCAACGTCTATATGAAAAGGTGTTTGTTTAGAAAGAGATGTGCCCTAGAAGCATTTGAGAAATCAAGACTATTTGGCAGCAGATGGCAGTGATGTGGGTTGTGGTGGGGTTCTCAAGCTCACAGATGTAAAATGACGTGGATCACTTGTTATGTACGATCTTGTAGGAAGCTCTTAATCCAGTCCATAGTGCAGCCACGCAAGAAATAGAACACAGCTTTCATCAATTTTGTTTTGGGAAAAGCCTTAGCAAAGGCCAACAGGCGAGGTCTGTTCCCTCCGCTCAAGTCCTTTAGCAACATCGTTGATGGTAAGTATCAATTACGTGTCGCAGGATTGAAGTTTTCTGAAGCCGTGTTGAGCATCAGTAAGATTTTCCTGATCAATAAGATGTTTGATAATTGAGCAATAAGGACGTGCTCACATATGACAAAATACTGAGTAAGTGATATTGATATAATAGTTGGCGGCCAACAAAAGGACATCAACCTTTCTTGAAGAAAGTACAATGAGTTTTTTCCCCCATGGCGATGGTACATAGACTTGATTGATTGAGGCTGGAAAAAGTACGATGATATGAAAGGGTCGATGTCGATGTCCTTAAGGAAAATGAGCTTACGTGGATGCCATAAGATGCCTTATGTGCGTTTCGCATTTTTTTTCAGAAGCTTGGTACACCATGAAACAGCTAACGTGAACACATTCCATAGTAGAATTGGGCTACGACCCAAGTCGTACGGGCATAAAGCGTAAAACTTTCAGCTGTGAAGAAGATAGATTACAAAAACTGTCTATTAGGAATTGGCTTAGTGTTTATGGATGACAATGCAGAACATTGCCTTCCTTGAAGGGGCCACGTCTATTGGTCGTATGGCACCCAGTTTTGGTACTCTCTGGAACACTGTAAATGACCGTATGAAGGTACCGGATGTAAGTATGCCTACATTTTCTGTTGGCTCTCTGATGTTATGGTAGCGACACCAGGGGCCAGTCTCTATCCCTGTTGGTACGTCTTGCCTTCTTAAATGCTCTTGCCTTCTTAGGCCTCATTCGTTTGGTTAACTGTACAAACCCAGCACTGACTAACCTTGAAGAGGCTGATCTTAGACGACGGAACATGGGAGGCAACTGCTTTATAAGTGCTTGATGCATTTCAAAAGCATTGTCTCAACTTGCAGTGATATACTATGTTTCGCCCACCAAAGTGTGCCCATATTCCTTAATGGCTCGTCGGAGATTGTCAAGTTTGGGGTCCGTTTCCACAAATTGATCTTGTGATGCGTGGCTTCTACCTGTAGGCCCGCGAGTTCATTTCCAAAAATACCACAGCATGGTCCCTGAGACCTGCACGCCAGCACCTGCTTCACCAGAGAAGGGGTGATGTTGGCTATGATATTTATAAGTGTTGTCCCTTCTGGTAACAAAGTCAACAAAGTGTTCTAAATCAACGCTAGCCAGAGTTTGAAGGTTATGAATAACTAATCAACTGCTTGAACTGGTGTGAGATGATCTGTTCAGTAGGTAGGTTCATATCACCAGCTATCCCCAATATGCGTACTGAGTTTGTATCCACAGATTGCTAACTATTTAAAGATTCCTTTTAAATAGTTCAGATTACGAGTCTAAAATTATTTATCGCCGATGTGAAAGAAATATCAAGTATCAGGGAATCTTTCTTGGTTAAACCCAGGCTCCCCCTGCCACCCACACTGTACATAAAAATTCTTTTTAAAAAGGAAAGGGCGAGTCAGAGGAAGGAAATATCCAGTAAAAGGTAATGAGAAGGGCTAATAAGATGACATTGTGGAAGTTTTTGCAAGTTGACTTAGTGACTTTTGCACATACTTGGCCGAGGCAATACATGAACGTATATTTACAACACAGACGTGAATAGGGGCTTCATGTCCCTCTTACATTTACGGTTTTAAAGGAAAGATGTTGTGACCAATCATAGTATACTATAGACATACTTACATTATTCGGGAAAAACAATCAACGTATACTTACCACCACAAGATTGACCACTGCAGACTCACAGCAGATGAACTGGAACGAACAATTCCGGATATTTTCATACCGACGGACGTTTAACGATTTTACAGGATTCGGCACACGTACCACCGTGATCAATAACATTTTGTTTTAATATTAGAAAGCCCTTCCCAAAATGTAAAGCTCCCCCGTTCAGCAACCTTGTCACACAATGACTTCATTTTATTTTCTTAAATTTTACTTCTGGCACCCAAAGACTTAAATTTTTCAAAATGTTTTCAAAAATGTTCATCCACGCCATTGCACTATTTCAATTCATATACGAACTTAGAACATTCGTTACTTCATGACATCTTACCTGTCATTCCACCGTATTGAATCGTAAATATCACATTTTATAAGAAGTGTGCAATTGCAATCTATCTATACTATTAAAAATGAGATCAAAGGTCACACGCATCTAGGTAAAGGTCACACACGAGGGAAATGCACCAGTACTACTAAAAATGAGATCTGTCTGTCCGACTATGCGTTTTGACGCACTTTGACCTATGGAGCTGATGTTTGGCATGCAGGTAAAAAACAACACCCTGTGGTTTATTATCAGAGTTTCAGGGTGACCCAAAAAATCAAAAGTCATCTGCATTAGGTCAATTTGCATAAAAATGCCGTATAAATGCCAAAAGGACCGCCAACCTGAGCAAAGAACAAGTCTGAGGTCAAAGGTCACACACACAGGACAAAGGTTGCTTTCAATTTGGCAAGAAACCCAAGTAAACAAGAAAGCTGGGTGACCACATAGTTACATCTATACATCAGATCATTTTTGCAACCATAAAACTACTGCATGCCTCACTGTAAATAAGTGTAATAAGTAATGCACTTTTCAACCATGACTAAATATAATAGTAGATGAGTTCGTATTTTCAGTCATGATCAATCAACAGTATGCAGCAAAAAAATTAAGAACCTCATTAAAGGTTCAACGAGAGATTTCAAATAACAGGTGTCCTGAAAAAATGTGAAAATTCTGATTTTGGCACTGGTGTAAAGCATTATATCAAAAAATATCTCTATCTGTAAGGATTAAGCTTAGAACTGTTTCTTTGGTAAAAAAATTGTGAAATTTCTAATTTCGTATATGAGCAAATACAAAATTCAGCCTATTTTTTCTATTGAAATATAAGCATGTAGAAATCGCCTTTGGTTTTTATTTTAAGTTATTTCTGTAGTCAAATAAAAGGTAGGGAATCTATCGAGCATCTAATCTATATGAAATCACTACATATCACAGAAAATATGAATGACTTGAAATCTCTCGTTGCACCTTTAAAGGTGGCTGATCCAATCAAAATCCGACCATTCATGTTTTCTCTAAGCCTCCCTTACATAAAAGCAATTAAATCAGTCCAACCGATTGGATAGTGAAATATTTTGAAACGTTTATATTCATAACATCAAAATGAAAACATTCTTAAGAGACATGAGGAGATTTCCAGAAAGGAAGCGCCCCCACAATTTTTGCCGAACCCCGTTTTTTTTTTTAAGTTTTTTACATATTTGCTTACCAATGTATTAGATAAGCACCTGAAGTGAATAAGTGAATACGCCGTCTTATGTTAATAAGATGACGATTTAGTAGTTCACGACAGATCATGGTTTTCTATAGGGAACAATTACGAATAAGCAGGCAAGTCAAAACAAGGTTGCGGTTTTCTTTTGCACCTTTTTGTCCAATATAAACTTCGAATGTTAGTCTCGGTAGTGGTCTACAACTATCCAGTGACATTTTATGATAAATTCGTTATCCCTAACAAAAATCTCTCCATCACTTAAATGGGAATTCGTGATCACAGCTAGTACCCAGAGTTCCACAGCCATAGTACCCCGGATTTACCAAGGTTAAATGGCACCTTGATTTTACCAAGGGTATGCCCGATCGTGAATAGCCTCGTTCCCAGAAGCCAAGATTTTGCCGGAAGTAGTCACATTTTGTATCAGAAGAAGCTAATATTTTTTCTTTTACCCCTGTGAATATTAGGGTAAAAGGATATTGGTTTGGAAGTTATGAGCGAAAATGTGCCCATTTTTGTCGACCAATATAATGTACAGAGTACTCTGGGGGCTTACAAATCACGGTTTTAGTTCTCACGCCAAATGGCATGAATGAAAATTGGTGCGAAAAATTTTTACAGATGGGGTTTGGGGTTTTGTTGAAGGGCAGATCTATCAAGATCAAAACTTCATATCTTAATTCGGGCCATCCCCCTTTAGATCCGGTAAAATTCAATGCACTCATAACGATTTTAAGGATGCTGTTAACCAGCAAATAACTGTAAAAAAATTACAAATAAAAATATTCTTGACAACATATATCTAATTTCATAATTTTTCGTCATTCAAATTCATATTTCGTTTTTACGTGTTAAGCCAATGGCCATGTCTAAATTTGCGATTTCTTGGCCACGCCTCCCCTGTTGCTGTTACGCCCTCTATATTCAGTTTTATTCTTAGTGTTACCCCGTCGTTGTTTTATTGCAATCGCTCACGACCCGGTAACCATGTGTGGAAGTGTGATCGCCTTGGTATTTTATTCTTTTGAACATTAATATCTTTTGTAAAGTACGTTCATGTTTTTGCCGGGGTCTAATCTTATTGAGTACATATCCATTATGACGTTAAAAATGCCACAACATTCAAAACCACCATACATGTAGATTTTAGAGGATTATAAACTGCCCGAATATTTTCTGCAACACTGCTATTGAAAGAGGGTCAAAACCCAAGCGAATAGAGCGGGTAGCCCGTCGTAGGGACTACCCTTCGCCCAAAAAAGTTTCCCGTAAATTTCGGAAATTTCTGGCAGCAGTATTTCCAGTATTTTAGGGTAATAAATTACAGAAATTTCTGTCAATTAACGGAAAAAATTTGACAGTAATTGTACAGAAATTTGTCTCTATTATGGAAAAAATGTGTATTTTCACAGAATTTTTCCGTAATTTGAAATTACGGAACAAAAAAAAAAAAAAAAAAAATCGGCAAATTTGCTGCCAGCAATTTTTGAAATATTCCGTAAATTAACATTTTTTTTATGTATTTTGTTTTTTATTTTTATTGTTTTGTAAAACAGTTTTCCGTAAATTTCGGAATTGTTTTTCTTAATTTACGGAAAGGAATAATTTTTAAACAGTGCAAAAGAAAATTTGTGCACACAAAGAATCATAAGTGAACTTGACAGTAATATTCAAATAGTTGAAGAAGGATCTACTTGACTGTTCAAAATAAATACAAAAATTTACAAATTAAAAATTTTTGAGTTTTGAAAAAACTCTGATAGTGAAAATACAATTACATTGTTTTCTGCCGCAACTTCAAGATGTATTCTTCCAGTTGTTGAAACAAAAAGAATATTGAAAGTTAAATTGGAGTTGTATATTGACGAACGAGCCATTACCCAAATTTAAAGGTGCTTGTTCCGATTTATTTCTATGTGTTCTCTACTGATATATCGCTGACTTTTCAGAATAGTTTCCAAATGTTGTGCGAAAGCAAACATATCAAAAGTCCCCAGTTTCCTCCTTGGTAATGAGGAATAAGGGGGTAAAGTTTGTACAGGGGGCAATTATAAAATGTGTCCAATTATCGTTAAAATGTATTCCCATCGTTTGTGTCATGCCATAAGGATTAAAAAAGTATCGTTTGCCATATCTACGATTATGGTAACTATATGAAATAAAGTCAAGGTCATACTGGGTGGTGAAGATCAGAATGCTAGAGTCTTTCAAAGTCTGCTCACGGTTGATTCGGGGGTATAACCTGAAAATATGTATAACAGTTCAAGTAAGTCTCACCCGCATAGTTATAGGGCTCATAATACGATACGGGTCTACTAAGAAGGCACAAGCCACTGCCCTATAAGGTTTACAATATTTAAAGAGGTTAGATGGAGGAATGATTGTATTTCACCTTAAAGGGGGATGGCCAACGATTAAGGAATGAAGTTTTCATATTAATATATTGGCCTTTAAAACCCCATCTGTAAAAGTTGCGTCGATATTTAAATCCGTTTTGATGCGAGGGCTAAAAACGCGATTTGTAAGCCCATAGAGTTCTGGGTAAAATTAATATTGTCGCACCAAAATGGGTCACATTTTCGCTCCAAAACTTCCAAATCAAGCATCCTTTGGTTCTAAGATTTCACCAGGGTAAATGAGAAAAATAGTAGCTTTTCTTTGATACCAAATGTTGACCATTTCCGGTTTTACAATATGGGGCTTCTGGGACGAGGCGTGATAGAGAGGGGCATGGACCTTGAATATACCGTATTAACATGATACAAGTAATTTGGAATTAGTTAATTAAAATGGATTGTTTTGAAAATTTTACCCCACGATGACCTTGAACATATGTTGGTGCTGTATTCCAACACTAAAGGTCAAAAGTTATGCAAAACTATACTTTTATTATCAGTGAGATTAGAAGAATACAATAATCAATATTTAGTCCAATGAATCATTTTAAATGTACCCCTTTATAAACCTACCCCCTTATGCCTCAATTCGTCAAGGGAGACTCGTGGACTTTTGATTGTGTTGCGTCCTCACAAACATTAGGCAACATCTGAAAAAAACTCAGCCATGGCTATTTATTTCCGCCCTTCTTGTTACACAGATCATAAACTCTGGAACTACACGATTTGGTCCTGGCACCACGAGCGTATGATCGCCAACACAAAGTCATGGTATGTAGGCTTTCTAAAAAGTGCGTGATCGAGGTCGTCACTATAAGTTTCAATTTGCTCATCCACCAAGAGGAACAGTTCAGTGGGTTGTACTTGTTACATACATGACATGACCTTGGTGAGCTGGGTATCAGTATCATACACAAAACCCAAGTTGTGTATTTTCTAAATACACCTGGTGGAATGAAAGCTTCTGAACTGTGCCAGGAATTGAGACTGCATTAGTTCATAGGAGAACCAGTGAGGAACGGCCATTTCACTTTGAACATCGCTCACAGATAGGTTGCGTAATCGGGGACCCTGCTGACTCACCTGGTCTTTTAAAGTGGGGGTCTTGCAAGGAATTATATTGAGGCCCAATATACAAGCCAATACTTACTGACAGTCAAATCCACATACCTAATTATTAGAAGTTTTTTAATTTCTGTTATTTGCACTACAATCGAAAGCTAGCTTCCTGCATTTTTGTTGAGTAGTTAATTTTGCTAGCAAGTTCACAAAGGAAGATGATGTCACTGCTACATTCCACTAGGGCAATGATATCACAATAAATTATGATTTTAGCCAGAGTGAGACGAGAAATTAATGGGAAATCGTGTGAACCAGTGAGATCAATTGCACAAAGTTATTTAATCCTGACCAAGTTTTATTTGTTGGTGAAAATTTAATAGCATCAAAATATTTAGCCCAAGTTAGTTAAATTCTTGATGAAATTTCTGATTTTGGTTGAAAATCAAAACTTTAATGATTTTTAGGGATATGGATATGATTGCATAAATCATGTGCTTGCATATGGCATCAATATACTTTTTTGTGAGACCCCCACTTTATCATATGGACAGGAAATGCCTTTAAAAGTACATACTTCCACTCAGTATATAGCAAAATAATAAATCAAATTTACTATTCCAATGCGATACGCCCACATTTTCGGGGCTGCGAAATTACTGATAATAGTAGAGATAGAAAATGAAAGATGCAAGTGATCTGAGCGCAAACTGATAGACTGTGCATTTCACAATATGTTTCATAAGTACCATTGATGCTTGGCTCGTCTGGGCAGTGTTATAAGAACATGTTGACTTGCCGTCAAGAGCGTGGCCTAGCGGTTAGAGTGCTTGCCTGTGGCGCAAATTTACTAAAAAATCCCGGGTTCGAATCCCGGTTGGTTCAATTGCTGGGATTTATTCTGGTGCTCAATTCTGGATTTAATCTGTATACGAGCTAATACCATTCTCCTCCATGGTTCAATTGGAATTGGCCAAATGAATCATGAAAGCATCTCGTGCTTCGGAGGGGACTTTAAGCTGAGAGTCACAACTGTACATGTACATTGGGGTCAGTGTCGAATAAGAGTAGGGTGTAACCCCTGACTGTTCCCAATCCGCCCCAGTCTAAAAAAGCAGGGGCGGATCCAGGATTTGAAAAACGTCAAAATTACCGGGGGGCTGAAAGGCTAAACTTGTCCAAAATGGGCTGATTTTACAATATTTTGCAGAACTACCGGGAGGCGCGCGCCCCCTCCGCCCCCTCCCTAGATCCGCGCCTGTAAAAAAGCGGGCCATGTTAGGAGCGTCCGTATCATGGATACACGCGGCCCCGGATCAGCTTACTCAGTTGAATAAATCCACAAAC
Organism: Ophioderma brevispina; assembly: GCA_023653785.1. NCBI lineage: Eukaryota > Metazoa > Echinodermata > Ophiuroidea > Amphilepidida > Ophiodermatidae > Ophioderma > Ophioderma brevispina. The sequence goes on from JAMKCH010003749.1 coordinate 73,969, forward strand.
CATTACCAATGACTTGTGGATACGCTAAGAAGAAGACGACTTACCGTATTTTCACCTATTTGTAGCATTAAATTCAAGTTCTAATGAAATAACACGTCTTAACATACGTTTTTATTCACCAGAGTTAATGTAATATTGTAACGGCAATGATGTTTGATTTGCCTGTCTCAGAACAGAGGCTACCTCTTCGATACGAGAGTTAATCGTTCTCCGCATTTCTTTGGTGTAAGGGTCAAAATCCAATTGTTTGCTTTTATCCGGTAACCGCTTAAATTTCCCTTGTTGATTTTTAACAGCACACATTAGTTTATTTTGGTTTACAGGCAAACCTAAAAATTTTACAATTTTGACTAAATTGTCAGCCAGATGAGCCTGTAAGTCTTCATAATATATAACTAGTACTCTTTTGCTGTACAATAAATACATTGTCGGTAGATTCATCCAGATTCTTGATTGGTTTTCAACATAACCCATCCATTCTGTGAAGTAAAATTGAAAAAAAATATGGAAACTTCTAGAACGAAATAAATAATCGCATATATACGTTGTGGAGTTAGAACATGTATAGATGGGTCTAAAATAATCAAGATAAGCAAAAATAATGTATTGTAAACATAACAGGTTTAGTGTCTTGATTGATAATCCGGCATTATCATATCGGAAACACTGCAAACCTATTGTAGGCGGTCATCATTTTGAATATAATTGTCTTATGATTACGTCATTTATACAGACATTTAGGAAATTGTGTTAGCTATACCAGGTGTGAAAGTAATCACAGTCCGGCAGGTATCATAGTCCGGGCTCCATAGACGACAACGGAATAAAGCGTGAAACTAATGTTGCGTGAAGAGTCAACTGAATCGATTGCCCTATTGTTCACCATTGTTCCCGGACTGTGAGCCCGGAGGACTATATCTCCTGCCACACCGGTTTGGTACCAAAGATTGCAAAATGATTCATTTGGAAAAGTTGCAAACGTAAAGGATCACGCGAGGAGAAATTACTTAGCGTAACCCAAAACACATGCCAATAATCGTGCCCTATCGAGTGCACATAGCACGTGTCATTTAATTTCAATGTGTGGGTGAAAAGATTGAAATAAAATTCTCTAATAAATAGAGCAAGAGCAGAATATCATAGGGTCCTTAATTAGGGAGTTCGTTCATGCCCGACTACATCTAAGGTTTGACACCTTTAGTAGTTAGTATGGACCCTCTACATCAATGCAAGGTAGTTAGTGGTGTCAAATTGTGGTGTCACTTTTTCAATAGGGGACAATTTAAGTTTGCACAGGGGTCAAACTTTTAAATTTCTCCAATCATGTTGAAATGTATGTCATATTGTCCGTCTAGTCACAAGGATTCCAAAAATGTATAGTTTGTAACATCTATGACCATTGGTTTAGAGTTATTGGGTAAAAATGGCTAAAAGTGCAAAAAAGGTCAAACTCAATTTGTACAGGGGTCAACATTGAAAGTGACTATGATTGTAATTTAAATGTTTGCAAATTATTGCCTGAGGAATGAGGACTCCCAAAAAGTATAGTTTTGATTATGTTAAATGTTTACTTACCGAGATAAAGGTCAAAGAAGGTCAATGCCAATTGGATTATGTTGCCCCATGACCTATTTTGTCACATAGCATGATAACTATGCATTGCAGATGCTACAAACTATTCCTTATTTTGACACATTATGGCTAGATGAACAATTGTTTCTTTTTACTAAATTTGGAGCAACTTCTGATTTTGACCCTGTGCAAATGGAAATTGACCTTTTTTGCACTTTAGCCATTTTACCCAATAACTCTAAAACCAATGGTCATAGATGGTACAAACTATACATTTTTGTCATCCTTATGACTAGACGGACAATATCATGGTATACATTTCCACATGATTGGAGCATTTTAAAAGTTTGACCCCTGTGTAAACTTAAATTGGCCCCTATTGAAAAAGTGACACCACAATTTGACACCACTAACTATCTTGCATTGATGTAGAGGGTCCATACTAACTACCAAATGTGTCAAATCTGAGATGTAGTGGGACATGAACGATGATGTTTGACCCAAGTCCTTGCTCCCGTTCTATAAGGGTCAACGATTTTATCGAGTGCAATAATGTTTAATGTTTTTACTGAAGTACTATCCCTGATTGCGTAATTGTATGCAGATTGAAAATGAAATTAATGCGTTTGAAATTAGATGTTGCTCCATAAAAAAAAAATATGATGCTTCACTCACCGTCACGGCGTCGAAGGGAAAGGATCGTCGAATAAACACCCCCAAAAGTAACTCCCCACCCCTGAAATTTGTCAAGTTCAACGATACATCGGATTATACATTATGGGATATAATTGGAAGCGGTGTTTATTTACGCGTATTTTGACACCTCATTTGTGGCGATCGACTGAGTAATGTTGAAAATATGCCCACTTGACCGAACCCATCCCAGGATTTAAAAGTTGCAGCTAAACCTTATGGGGAAGGAGAATTAGTCATGCAGAGAAGAAGCGGTTTACTTTACTTCCTATTGGAAACAGTACGATTGCAATTTTTTTAGAGGGTGTTACTGCAACTGCAACCCAAATTCCACAAGAGGGAGGTAAGGGTCAATTTTCGTGATGTATTGATACAAAAAGTGCAAAAATTGAATAAAATTTGAAGAGAAAGTCCACTTTTTTGGTGATGAGTTGTTCGAAAAGTCCAAAAAGAATACCAAAAAAGGGTCCTCGCACCCCCACCCCAACAAAATCCTGTATACACGAATCCGATTTCGCACATTCCTACACCTCACTGGCAGCCATAGCTGGGGTGCATCCTGCTTAAATTCACCCAAATGTGCAGATTAAGTGTAGCTTTTGAATTATACTTAATCAAGCGTGGTACAGACGTACAAAAGATTTGGGTAAGTTTGGGTTGGAGGCCCCCCAGTAATGGCGGATCGATTCTGACCATCATTTGGCTGGTCGGATTTGTCTATACGTCCCACTTCGTGTCTGTCATAAATCATTGTCAATCCTGGATGTTTACATTTTTTTAAACAATGTTCAATTTATACAGTTAGGCTGGTATTCTGAAAGGGAGACCTGGGTTTAAACCTGGGTAGTCCTAAATGAGTGGACCTTTTCCTTCGAACATACTCTAAGGGTGAGATGAGGAATTTTCTCACTGTTACATTTAACTTTCACAGTATTTGAAAGAAAAAAAGGTCCACTAGTGTAGACTAAACCTGGTTAAAGTGACAGGGGATATGTTTTTAGGATACGAATTTCTCTCAATGCGCAGTATCGATTGTAGACCACCTACCAAGAACGTTCGTTTGGAAGGTTATTGGACAAACAAGACAAAAGAAAACAGCAAACCTTGTTTTAAATGTTGGACTATCGTAATTGTCCCCATAGAACACCGTGCTTGACTTTCTGTCGTGCCACGACAGAAAGTACTAACTCATAATATTATAGCATAAAGACGGCGTATTCGGCTTATTCACTTCAGGTGTGATCTAATACATTGGAAAGCATTCCCCAATATGCAGAAAAGCCGGGTTCGAAAAAAATTGGGGGCGCTTCTTTTGGAAATCTCCTATGTCTCTTTAAAGTTAATCTCGCTTTCAGATTAAAACCAAGTCAAGCAACACTAGGCCAGACCCACCACTTCGCTCTTGAACCTGCTTTCGGCGCATAACTGTTGTGCCTCCACCATTCCGGCGGTTGTATTCGGCCGATTAATGTTTTGTATGGATCTCGAATGATAACAATTGCCATCAATATGTGACTAGTCTCTTGCACGTCGATGACTTTTCACAGCTATCAGTTCTACCACTTTGCCAGGGCTTCAAATTCTCCCAAGAAACCTGTAATTTCGAATTTTGTCACACAGTTTACAAAGTTTAAACTAAAAAATATTTGTGCGAGTTGTTTTCTAAATAAAATGAAAATGACATAATGATATACATTACAAAATATTTATAATAATGGCTCTCAAAGCCCAAAATGAATTCTCAAACTTGATGATGCACTTTTGCAAAGTTACAAGTATTACCACTATGTTGTGGCAGGAGATAAACATGCGACAAATGGTAAACGTTCGCATAGATTGGTTTTATACAAAATACACAATAGTATTATGTACAAATGGTAATTCAAAAATGTTTACTACATCTGTTCTCACCCACAAGGTCCTTGCAACACCTGGTAATATTGGGAGGTATGTAAGCGATTTATAGGCTTGAAACGCATTCGTAACTGTAACTTTTCCTCCCGTCACCTCCCAGTAAGTGTTGAAAATAAGATTCAGCGCGATTTTATGATGCAACATTGAATTTAGGGGGCGGGAAATTCAGAATCTGAACAGAAGTGTTCCAACAATAAGAACAAAAAATGTTAGGGCGATGGCGTCAAAGAGAGGAAAGATTGCTTCTATAAGACTTTGATTACGCAGTGGGAAAGTAAATGCTTCTGCACAAGCACAGAGTTCACTGTTATACCGATGCAGTTGAAATATTTCAGGTGCTATCACCACTCCGATTTAGATGAGCTATTTTTTCATGACGCCACAAAGCACAAGATACTTGTCTCTTTCCTCTTCCCACTCTGCGTTCAATTAATTATGAGCGTATATTTCACCATCATGACAAAAATCAAGAAGAAAGGGACCCTAACATCTTATGCAGAAACAAAATTTAACTTTGCCGCGTAATCCCGTTTCTCTTCAATTTCCCGCGTTGTTAGTAATAGTTCGCTAGACCCCCTTCTTTTGTATTCTTCTAAACAATTGTGGTACATTGAATAAACGAGGTCCGCACTAATCTATTGATCTGGTTCTGCCAAAAATGTTAGGTCAGTTTACCAATCATCATACTACAATGAGTTTTGTTCACATTCGTTTCTTTTTTCAATAAATGATGAATTATACAGTCAGATTATTGAACTCACAGTAAGAACCTGAAATTTTATTTTAACCTTTACGATTGACATACCCATAGATGGTAATTATAATATTTATGAGTATTTATAGTGGGAAAACGGTTTACTTCGGCTAAGTATGTAATCAAAATTGACAATATTTCCGTTGATCCCATGGCCAATGTAGCTTGTCAACCAAAATACACAATATTGTGTACTTGTGACATATTGGTAAGATTTTACCAATTTGTCACATGCTCCCTCCTGACACTACATCATGGTAATAATTTTTAATATTGTGGCAGATGGGTTAAGCTGCTAAGACTGTATAGAGTTGATGAATCAATATTCTGTTGTCATGTTACTTGTTGTTCCAAACAATCGGAACATACAATAAATCGCATAGACTTGATTTGAGGTGATTTTGTTCGATGTATAAGTTATACAATGGGGATTATGATGTATTTAGCAAGAATAGACAGAGTAAGAAACGTGTTTATACAATTATATGGTCGATTCCAACGATTATCATGTTTTGAGGAGTCCACGTGTTGCAATACGGATCCGAACATGATAATCATAAAATCGGATGATTTCTGACCGGAATTCATTGGTCTCGCTTTGAGTTTTAAAATATTGGGCTCGACTGCGTATCGCCCAATATTTTTGCAACTCATAGCTCGACCAATAAATTTGGGCTCAATCGATCCAATTTTATATGAAAAATGTACCACTGCATTCCAGGCCCGTAACTCAATAATATTAATTGTTCAGCTTTTGTTTTTGTTGTCTACTTATATACCAACTCCTATACGAATATTTTATACCAGGGTATAAAAAAAGCATGTAATTTTTAGCCATATTTTAAAAACGTTTTTACAGAATAATTATGTTCACACATTCAATGATACGAAAAAGTCATTTGATTGATTCAACATTGATTTTTCTGAAAGGCGTGTATGCCAAGATTGTGGAAATTTTCACATACGTCCATATCTGATTTGAATAAGAATAGTTTTATGTGCAATGAGTGGAGTAGCATCAGCCAAGATTGTTTGAGTAGTCTCAGCAGTCTTAAACATATCGGATTTAACAACTTTAACAAAACCAGGACCTTTTAAGAAAATAAGATGCTCTAAAGATTCTTTAATATGCTCGCTACTTAAATGCATTGTAATCAAACATCGTTCTACTTGAGGTGAGCTGCCAGAAATTAACAGTTGCACAAAGCTGATGTTGATTAAATATGTGCATTGCCTACGAATCCAATCTAAAGGCTGTGTAATTTCCACAAACAAAGAGACAAGTAAATAATATTTACAGAAAAGCTATACAGTAATATGCTCCTAATCATGCTGTATTTAAAATTTGCGAGATATCAACCTAGAGGGCGTCTTCGTAGTTAATGTTAACTTCGAATACTATTTAGTGTCGCAGGAGTTTAAAAACAACACTATTCGTAGCTATTATATATGTAGAGTATGTCCATTGTATTTGCTTTCGAATCCAGTGAAAATGGAAGTTGTTGACGTGCCTTCGTAAACGCTACACAATCATTTTGGTACTACATAGTTTTTATATGAAATATTGCTTTTGAGTTCCGTTCTTTGACTCGCCCTGTTTAAGTACATTAGATTTTGCGCATGTAAAATTAAAAATGACAGTGCAGTATTATACCCACCCTTTTGATATAGTTTTGTGTCGTTATAAATACTTCCAGTGTAAATTCCAGTCGCTGTTTCAATTAGGTGACGTACCCAAGTATTACCAGATCCCGGTACACTAGCCAACACGATTACAGGAAAAGTACCTGCAGGTTTTATTTGAATACTGTAGTTGCATTGATGGTCTGTAAGGTATAGGGTTAACGAATAACGACACATCAAAACGACTGTGTTAAATTCTTGTCAAAAAGATAAATAAAACTGTTATTTTTTAATCGTTATTCTACAATCAGGAAATGGAATCCAGTTTTAAAAGCAGGAGGAAACCAATGTGCCCGGAGAAAACCTCCAAGAGCGATCTTGGACTGGATACCAGTTACACGCAAAGCCTCTGGCCTGAACCAGGGATCGAACACGGGACAGCAGCGGTGCAAAGGATCTGAAAAGAACCGCTACGCTACCCGTTCCCTGGCTATGGAAAAGGTGAAGTCATGATTACACTACTTTGGATGATGGCGGGTGTACTCGTTACAAAACCAGGGAAAACATTTAAATGAAATAGAAGACGAGACAAGTGGATATATATTTTTAAATGTTTAACATTGGTTATAGAAACAATTCAAGCGGACAGTTCGATATTCCGAAGTGTTTTTTCTCCAAACGGTCATTACTCCGAACACACCGTTTTATGGAAGCTCGCAATTCCGAACGGTTTTTGTTCCGAAGGGTCATTAGTCAGAAGTTCATTAATTCGTAATGTCGCAAACGACCTATCGGAGCAATGACTCTTCGGAGTAAAAACCTTTCGGAGCAATCACCCTTTCAAAATGATGACCTTTCGGACCAATTGCCGTTCGGATTAATTACCTTTCGAAGAAACCACCATTTTATTTGGAGCAAATGTCTTTCGGGATAAACCTCTGTCGGAGTAATAACATTTCGGAACAAAAACCGTTCGGACTAATGACACGTCGGAACATCGATCTGTACCCAGTAAATCTATGCTTTAATATAAAGCGTGAATAAATAAAAGGGCATGGATCGTGACTGGCCCACAGTGGTCTACGGAAAAAAGAAATCGTGATGATACCTAGTACATAGTGCGTACTGAAAGAAGTAGCCAATGAAAAAAACAACACCAAACCTTTTAATTATGTCCTATTTAAGAATAAGTCCTTTCGGAGTTTGAAAATCGTCAAAGGTGAAATAAGTATTGTGTATTTCCGGTTCAGGATGAGTATCGTAAAGTGCATTGAGCCAGGTCAGAGCACGCGACCAGTGTGGCAAACAACTGGAAATAACCGCTAAAGTGAGAAGAAGCTTGCATCGGGTTCTTACCATCACAGCGATACAGGAGCTCTGCATTGGCAGACAATCCCCTACCCATAGGCCTACGCCATTTGTACATTGGCCGCCGCGCAAATACCTAGCACCGGAAGTAGGTCTATCTTACCGGCTTAAAAGTCGGACATGCACAGTTGAGACTCCGAAAGGCTTATTCATTGCGGCTTTTAATCGATCGTTACTGTTTTGCTATTGGACCCACTATATAATCCAATTAAATGACCAGACGTATCCCAGACATTCCGCAAACACCTGCTCACGGCTAATCACTTTTCAAATCGTCACCACTGCCAAAAATGGCGACCTCTATATCTATAGACAGCATTTTGTTAATTTTAAATTCAGCTTTTTTGCTGTTGGAATACAAACAAATCCCGAATATGATTTAGTTAACTTGCAATTGACATCTTCAAAAGAAGGATGTTATATACTGTTCATAGTAAAGAAGACTAAACCAACGACCAGATACCATATCATGAAACAATAATGCTTGCTCAAAAATTAAGATTGACAAAGGAGAATGGTTCAATGGCAAGATTCATATGATCATTTTGGTATAAAATCAATAGAATGTGCGGAATATGCTTGTATGGCACACACATATTGACGTGGGTGGATAAGAGATAGGATCACACGATGCACATGCAGATGCATGGCATGAGTGGATCAGATCTGATAGCATGATACACATACACATTGACATGAGTGGATAATATCTAATCACATGATACGTCATAGACACATTGGCATGAGTGAATCAGATCGGTTTATTATGATACACAAACACATTGGCATGGGTGGATCAGATCGGACCATATGATACACAGACACATTGACATGAGTTTATCTGATTGGATCGCATTATACTCAGATGCATACACAGAACAAGAATTGTACGATACAATTGCAAAATTTATATGATATTTTGGTATAAAATCAATATAATATGTTCAGAATATGCTTGCAGTATGGCACACATATTGTGTAGATCCCATCGGTTCATATGATACACATTCACATTGACTCGATTGGATTAGATCGGAACATGACACACAGACACATTGACATGAGTGGATCCGATCGTATCACATGACACACAGACACATTGACATGAGTGAATCCGATCGTATCACATGTTACAAAGACATATTGGCATGAGTGGATCAGATCGGATCACAAGATACAAAGTCACATTGGCAAGAATAGATTATGATACACAAACACGTTGGCATAAGTGGATCAGAGATGGGATCACATGACACACGGACACATTGACATGAGTGGATCCGATCGTATCACATGTTACATAGACATATTGGCATGAGTGGATCAGATCGGATCACAAGATACATAGTGACATTAGCAGGCTATTAGCAAGAGTAGATGAGATCGGATCACATGATACACAAACACGTTGGCTGAAGTGGATCAGAGATGGGATCACATGATACACAGACACATTGACATAAGTGGATCAGATCGGATCACATGACACAAAGACGCATTGGCATGAGTGGATCAGATCGGATCACATGATATACAGACATTGGCACGAGTGGATCAGATCCGACCACATGATACACACCGGAAAACACAGGCACATTAGCATGGAAGGAGCCGGGGTCTTGGATTTTGGTAGGGTACCCATGCTCGCCCCCCCCAAAAAAAACGGACTAGCTGAAAATGCGGGACTACCGCTATAGGGGTATAAAATTCACAATTGTTTGAGATCCAAAAAGAGGAGCCCTAAAAATTCTGATTTTTTCATCACCCCCCTTTCAAGTGCATGTTTGCAAACACTCCCTTAACAAATTGTACTAGTTTCCTTGAGGTATGAAACACAACTACGATAGGCGATATCAGCGTGACCATCAGGATCAAAAATATGAGCATCAAATCGCACCATTTTAAGACCAGATCCCCTCAGACATTCCCTAGTCGCACAACAGAGCGATCGTGACCCAAAAAAGTCCCCACCTCGAATATCAATTTCCTTAAATCCGCCACTGGGTATAACATAATACAAGGACACTTTTAAAATTATCGAGTATTTCCCGAAGTGATCTTACCTGATTTAGTATCACGTTGAATTTCTATATTGACGGCCATTGATTCATTGTATTGAGTCTGTTGATAATATAACTGGCTATACAAGCCGCAATAAGAATGGAAAGGCGGAGAACAAGCATATGCGTCTTGGACTTAGGTTAGCTGGTCATGTTAGGATGGTATGTATAACCTAAAAACCAAAAAAATGTAGCGATTAATATTTATCTTCAAGTAGGTATTTACTTGAAAACGAGCTAACAGTTTACACGCCATACATAATTGCATATGTATCGTCAATAAATTAACAGTATCAAATGTACGTTTTTACACACACAGCAGCAAACAGCGCCGAGATGATTGGAAAGTTTTATTTTTTTAAACCTATTTTTTTTAATTTCGACAAAGTCGCATCTGTTTTTAGAGCTAAATATCGTGATTAATTTCATATTTAATTCGTCAGATTTAAATAAAAACTGATTGTGATTTATTGGGCAAGCATTTTAAATATCCGTGAGATTCAAGCTGGATTTGTCAATTCAAAATAAAAAGATAATTTTATAACACTCAAAGAAAGCCTATTCAGATTATGGAGAATACAGAAACAGTTTTATAAAATTGGGTCTAATGAGAGAAAAGTTCATTTATAATACTTACTGTAAAGAAGTTCGCGCGAAGTATCAAGGTTTGGGTTTACAACAGATCGTTTAACTCCATATATTTTCAAAAGCAGCCAAATCCATATTGCTATAACGCGGAGTATGGAGATACAAAGGGCGGCACTCGTAAACAGCGGTAACAGCTGTAAATTAAGGCTAGCCTAATTATAATTTGTTAAGATGCATATTCAGTGATATTGAGATTGTGGAAAACACTAATCTGGTAATTTGGTGAAAGATGAGATACTTTAGGCCTGCAATTTTCGCCAATCAGTTAGTTTACTTGCATATTTACCGTATCGACATTGCCTAACATCATGCCCCCGCAGAGTGTATTTAATTAAATATCATTCCCTCAATAAAGCAATATTTAAATTATTCTCTCAAAAAGGGATTTTATTTACAGTATAGAAAGGCCACCGGTCCAAATACGATTCACAAAACATAAATTTTATGTGTCACTAAAATTTCATAAGGTGCATTTTATTCTCCAAATTTCCTCGTATCTCTTTAAGGAAGGATTCGTAAAGGGAAAGCCGGCGGACACGTTGACCACACTTACAAATTCGGAACCTAAAGTGACAGGAGGGTATTTTTCTAGGATACTAATTTCTCTCAAATTGCACTGGATCGGTTGTAGACGACCTACCAATAACGTTTCGAAGGTTTATTGGGACAAACAAGGTACAAAAGAAACCGCAAACCTTGTTTTGAGCTTGCCTGCTATCGTACTCGTTCCCATAATAAAAACCTTGCTTTAAATTTCTTTCTGGTCTTGCACGACATGAAAATACTAAATCACTTATTACAAAAAGACCGCGTATTCGCTTATTTTCACTTCAGGTGTGATCTTACATGGTACTTATTCCAAGTATGCAAAAAAACCGGGTTCGACAAAATTAGGGGCGATTCTTTCTGTAAATGTCCTCGGTGTCTCTTTAAAAGAATAAACCGCATATTCTATTCCGTAAAGGTTGCCGATATCATAAGCGCGTCAGGTGTCCCCTTAAAGGTGCAACGATAGATTGGCGTCGTCGTCGTCCATATATTGTCATTTGTAGTTATTTCATATAGATTATACCCCAATACAATCTAACCTTGTCTTTGGCTACAAAATGCCTTGAAATGAAAAAAAGGTGCTTTTCTTTCCTCCTTATATCAATATAAAAGCATAGGCTGAATTTAATAATTGCTTCCTATACAAAAATAGAAATTTCACATTTTTGGTACCAAAGAAATATTATCCTCATCTTAGTCCGTTCAGGTGGGGGGGGGTATTTTTGATGGAAAGCTGTACACTCATGATGGCAAAAACAGATTTTTTTCAAATATTTTTCGGACACCTGATATGTGAAATCTCGCGTGCCTTGCACCTTTAGAAGGAATTATTTCATATTGCAGTTTAATCATTCTAAAGCAGAGAATAGGTTTTTTTGTGCGTTTTGTATAGTGCTAGATTCCTTACATAGATATGCCCTCATTCTGCTGCTATCATTTAGAAATTCGGTATAGACCCTGGGTCGGTTCAAATAGCATTTATCGTAATCAACAAATTATTCAGACAATGAAGCAGCATAACATTCAGTACTCCTCAATCTGAACATGCATTGTCGTAGACCCTGGGTTTCAGTATTTTAATAAATATCATTGATCTATTGAGTGTTTTAACGGCCTTTTAAATTTGAAAATTTCGTGAAGTAATCAAAACGACCGGACTTTTTTCCTTGGTTCACGAAGCTTTTTCCCTTCCTCGCAGTAATCTGAACCGTGTGAAAGTTTAGCTTTGCGAATAAAGACTAATTTTATTTGTGTTGGCGTCCGGTTACTAATTGACAAAACGTTAGCTCCAAAGCCTAACTAGTTTCGTAACCCTTCAAAACGATTCTCCTTGCAAATTTGGGGAAATGAAATTCGCATAAGGCACATAATATGATTATCAGGGCTTCACAACTGTACAGCAAAAAAAGAAGGTATTAGATTAACGATACATACAATTTGAAACGCCCGCTAGGGCAGGATTCCCTAGGGCGTGAGACTCTCGCATTTCATTACTACATCTAATGTCATCATGCTATAGTATTACATTCTATAGCGTGAGCAAGGGGGATGAACCCATTCACAACCAGTCCAGTTTGTTGTTTCCGTGGCTGGGCGCTGACATTTTGAATAGTGCAACGGAATATTATTAGTTTTTGGGGTGCTTGGTATACACACATAATGGTCAATTCATACAACATTCCTCCAAGATAGCACGTTGTTGGATGTTGGTGCTATTTGGTTGGTTAAATTTGTCGTACCCATGGCCAACACACACAATGAAATGACACATCAGTCGTCTTGATTTAAATACACCGCCTCAATGAATACATCTTTCCCTAAGCGCGCATTGCATTATAGAAAAAGATGTATCTGAGCACAATGATCCGGGAACACTATTATTACCCCTGACCACCTCTAACACCTACATTAATTTGTATCACTACTACCGATGAGTGTATATGCCAAACGGCAGCCACAGTATGTGGAAGAAGCTGAGGCCGCCATTGCTTTCTATTGTTGGTACTCTATGTTTCCTTTGTGGTCGGCAAAACATGCGAGACGGTGTATTTCTAAGATTACGTAACGTTTTTGCCTCTCTATCTAATATAGAACCTCTTTGAAGCGTGAGACTCAATTTCATGACTAGCAATAGCATGCATGATGCACATGCTTTAGTATGACTTCTCTATGTGACAATGTACAAATTGTCCAGTTGTCTATTTCAGTTTTAATTATGTTTAAATTGTTTTGTGCAATGAGACCCATTGATAACAACTTTTTCTACACCGGTATAGGGGTATGCACCGCTTCGTATATATGTACATGTTCATCGCTTTGTATTCGCCCTATTGTTAGCACGGCACAGCTGTGGGCTTATATCCCGGGAGTTCGATTTTTTGGTAGAATGTTTCATATAGAAGTCCCGTGATGCAAATGAGGTATTTTGCCATTCATTCCGTCAAGCCTAATTGCCAACGTCATACAGCCCAGACGGAATTGTTATACCTATTTTGTATCCATAGACTTCTTATGAAACGTCTACCATTTGATTGAGGCCAACTTTCGCACTGAACGATAACTGCCTATGGAAAATTCTAGAATTATATAGATTCAATCTATAATAATACCAATGTCATAGATAAAAATGAATTCTGCAATATTATCATGCATCTCAAGATTCTTTACACTTACGGAAAAGACTTCACATTGTTTTAAAAACAGAAAAATAGACGGAAGTTGTCACAATTTTTTATTTATCAGAGAACAAATACCTTTAGAATAGTCATTTAAAGATATTTTCCACGCCGCTTTAGCATTCGCAAGTCAGCTACACACTGCACCATGAATTATTGTATCTAAGGTTTACATACCAGTATTTACCACTTATTATTTTAATTTCTTATTATAAAATGTTTTCTAATTGAAACAATCATAAGGCTTAGCAGGAGACGGCAAGCAATAATACAAAAAAAATATTACATTACACTCTGAAAAACATGATGGGCTAATAATTGTGGTTTTGCCCATCATTAGTAAGTTATGTGTATCAGCTATGGGAAAAGTCCCCAGTTGCCATGGAATATCGTTGCGCCGTTTTTGGAAACCAGGTGCGACCAGTCACGTTCTTCAGTGTTCATATAATTTTTAAATCAGGATTTTACGATTATTTTAGCAATAACATCACATTACCACCAGATATTCTGTGACCCTTTATCCTTGAACCTAAACACCTACTAAAACCAAAGAGACACATATCTCTAGACTATTAATGATCGGATTTTTCGATCATGTCATCTTCTCTTCAAGAATAGAATGCCGGTAGTCGGAGAGATATGGTCCAAGTTATGGCCTGACCGTAAAGTTGAGTATATATACCATTTTTTTTTTTTTTGCTGAAAATGATAGATTAGGGTGTGTAGAATAAGAATCTGCCGAGTGCCACCTGGGCATCCTTGGGCGTATTGAGAAAGCCAAGATGGCGTCGCCATAAATGATAATTATCTATTCAACCCTATATTATTAAACTATGGAGTTACTAGATATACTATAGGATCCAATGAACAAGTGTATGGCACTTGTAACATTAAGTCATACTTCAAATTCAAAATGGAAGCCAAATCTAATCATTTAAAAATATGCCCTATAACAGCAAATACCTGCGATAAAAAATAAACATGAAGTACTTAGATTATGTTGTTAGACACAGTAAATGTATTTCTGATACTTTTAAAGTTGTAACATGACGTCAATCAACATGGCAGCCAAAAACGTGAATATCTTCAAGAAATACTTGACACATCTTGGATGTGCCAGTGCCATTGTAAATGCCATTTCCAGCCATATTGGATACCCATCTTGGATGATATCTTACAAATATAGATTACTCTGATTACCTAATGGTGTGTAAACTAATCTGATTGACTTATAAGGGTATACACAAACATTGCAGCACTAGGTTAGAAACATTTATCAATTATAGCTATCTTAGAGTATCGGAAGCCAACTTAGATTCTATAATGAATTTATCATCACATTTTTTCAAAATATTTCTTATGGTTTTATTAAATTTCTTGACTGTAAAACACTCGGATAGATATAAAATTACCAAACTGCAGTCAAAAGTAGATCACAATTAATCAGAAACTTTATTGTATTGGCGGCCATATTGAATTCATCGATTACGTGGTTACAGAATTATATGTTAATATGTCAAAATGAATGTTTCAACGAGACAGGCTGAAAAATTACAACTTTTGAGTGAACAACAGATGAATGTTTTATGTTTTGGTGGCCATTTTGCTTTTTGCGTTACTACAAAAATGCTCAAGGTTTCATGTCTAGCATCCATCGGATTCAGAATCAGCTTTAAAAAAACTGGTCTAAAAACCGTTGAAAAACATTACATAAATAAAACAAGGTTGATATTAGTTATCTGTGAATCTGTAGCCTGGACTAATATGACTAATCCTCGAGGAGCAACCTGCATGGATGCCTGGAAAAATACAATACCCGGTTTTATTTCCGAAAGTCAATTTGTACCGAAATTTGTTTGCACAATTCAATGGGCATATTGCATAACGATAGAGTTCGGAAGTTAATCCATCTCCTCTGCTAATAGGTAATACGCCCCTTGCCTTGGGGAATTTAATTCAGTACCAATTAACTTCCGGTGTAGAAGTTTTTATAGTCCGCCGGACTTAAAGTCCACCCACAGCGGAAACGCATAGGGCACTCGATTCAGTTGACTCTTCACGCAACATTAATTTCACGCTTTATTCCGTTGTCATCTCGGACAATATCTACTTTCACACTGGAAATCAAACGCCTAGCCCTGAACCGCGTATTGACACACTCGTCGAGAATGAGTATATTTGGTAACCATGCACTACACTATCAATTTCTTTAAAGAACAATTTTAAGCATTTTTTGCCATAACCTCTAGATAATCCTTGATCTCATTCGTTAATCCATTCCAACATTTTATGATCTACAGCCTGGGGAGCAATTTGAACAACTTCGTTCCATTTGTATTCTTTCATTGTCACCATCCCCGATTTTTTTGCACATAATCTTTCAGACACATCACAATGCTATTAGAAAATAATAGCACAGATAAATTTAAAATTATTTACATATTATTGTTCCACATGTACTAATATAAAAATATTAAAAGATGGCCGGGATTTTTAAAACATTTAAGTGGCCGTGGTCACGTGTACACCTGTTGGTAGTCAATATTTTGGGTCGCGTTCATAGGTTCCCTAAAGCGTAGTTAGAACGTTCCAGGGATGTTACTGGGGATTTTGTGATGGTATTAATTATCAATGATTCGGGTTATATTATATATATATATATTATATATTACATTATAAATTATAATGTTTCTGGTTCCCTTTTTATTCCATATCGAACACTACAAATTCTTTTTCGTGTGTCTACGCCACACTCATCATCACCTGATAGGGTGCGCGTAAGCCCACACGAACGAATTTGGTAGTGTTTTCGATCCTGGAATAAAAAGGGACAGAATAATTTATAATTTATAATTTATATTAGCTCTATTTCATTAGTATCGAGCACACTGTCATATGCGATCTGAATCTATTGCTGTAATTGTATATATATATATTCTCATAGCTATATATCTAATATATATATCTATATATATATATATACTAGCAATATCTAGGCGAAAAAAGAAAATTGTAACAAGCGGAGCGGCCGTTGCATACTATCGTAAAATGGAACGCCTAGTGATGTTAGAAGCTCGAACAAAAACCCATCAATTTGTTGATGGGCGCAATTTGGTTAGCGTCTCTAGTATGACAAGAAGTTTGTGGGTTCGAGTCCCTTCCACAGAGCAAGTTCCTTTTACGATAGTATGCAACGCCCCTTTGTTATCAATTCTTTCGCTCGCCTATACATATTTTCCATAGCAAAAATCCATCATATTCGTATCAACTCACATTTCTTTCCTTACGGGTTATATATTATATATATATATATATATTATATATATATATATGTAGTAATCTAACACTATTGCTATGTGTGTTTTCATATTGGGCTATCTTGATAACAGTGACATATGCCCATAAACAACATTTTAATATTCATCTGACAGTTTTTGTATCGTTTTATTGAACTCTTTGACCAAGAAAACTTATTTTGACACCAAAATCATCTACCTAGGTTATATAATAATACGAAATATATTGTTTTCATCAATGATATGTCGGTCATCTTGGAAAATAGCGGTGCAATTAAATTGCCATGACCCTGACAATTCTGGAAATCGTTCATTGAAACTCTTGACCCACAATACACCAAATGGCTTCTTGGTCGCTAGGCTTTTTGCCTTTAAAATGGCGGGCCATTTTGGAAAATGATGCTTACACAAATTGCAGTTAATTTTTTCATCAAAAATCGATTTTAATTATGTTTGTAACTGTTATTATCAAGACACTGGTTGGGAGAAATCTAAAGTGCTTTTTCACCTGATGCTGCAGCACTAAAAGCTTCAACCCATTGTAATATACAAGTTCCCTAAATTTAAGATTAAACTTGTTAACATTTGTCATATATCATTACAAAATGCGAGATGTTTATAATGCTCGTTTGAAGGGGTGTGTTACGCAGCACTAACACAGGTTTATTTACGTATTTAAGTTTATATGTACCAATTAATATCCACATTAACATTAAATCTTCATGCAGATAATATATTTCACAAAAATGTCTCCCTACACACCTATTTCATACACTGTGGATTGGCATTTTCATTATATCCTTAACTTCCCATAATCGCTTCAAGACGCTCCTGACAAAAAAAAAACGGAGCGGACCCCTGCCTTGGGTTACAGCTCCTAGATCTGACAAAAAAAAAATACCGCTACCTTACTTTTTGTCAGATTTTCCTTTCGGAACGTTAGGGATATACACGATTGCGAAATTATGAAAATTTACTATTTAAAAAATCACTATCTCAAAACACATATTTACAGTAGTGAAGATACAAAATATCATCCACTTTACAATCCAAACTAATAGTATGTTGTTGGCTTACAACTTCAATCAGTAACGAACAGATATTTATACAGACATTTATGCTAAATGTTCAATTTAACACTTAGTTATAAGTTAATTATTCATTTTGCTTAGTAGAAGATCGCCATCTAATCGATATGCACAATAAATTCAATCTCGTAGGAGTTCCTCAAAACCACATATCGTTACCTCAGTAGTTTTCTCAATAGTTGAATTGTCATCATCCTCTTATTTCTTTTCCACATAATCTTTCAGACTCACTACAATGCTATAATAATTATAACAGCACCTCGTGCTATTTTTAAAATAATTTTAAGGGTGATCATTAGATGACCATACCCCAAAACCCCATCTGTAAAGTGATGTGAGAGCTAAAAACGTGATTTTGTAAGCCACATAGCGTAAAACGTAATTATGGTAATATTGGTCGACCAAAATATGGCACATTTTCGCTCATAATATCTAAACCAAACATCGTTCAGCCCTAAGATTTCACAGGGTAAATGAGAAAAATAGGTGCTTTCAGCACACGTCGGCCACTTCCGGTACAATGTGGGGTTATGGGACGAGGGTAATATGGTCCTTTAAATAGTTTGTTCACACACATGCCACTGAAATAAATGTTCAGTTTATATACATTTTTCATATTGAATAACAATGATCATTTGTAATATGCCATTGATATCTTTCATAAAAAGTGCACCTTGAAATCTTACTTCATAAATACTCAGACAAATATTTTTCATATGCACATAATATGTAACATTTTTTTGTGTCAAACAATGTTGCGAGTGATATCAAAAGGGTGGAATGTTATTGCTTTTGATCAATGATAAAAACATTTGGTGTTTTCATAATCGGCATATTTTCTACTTTCCATGCTGAAAATATAAAGGAATTAGGATAAGTAAGGTAGATATAATAGATCTTCTTCGCTGATGCATTTTTACTCAATTCCAACTGGATTTACACAGTTAATCTGGATTTTCAGTTCCACATAATCATTTTACCTGAATATGGTGACAAAGTTTTCTAACATTTTCTTCATAAGAGTCAATTGCGGAAAATCATTGAATTCAATAATAATTAGTGCATGAATTCAATTAAAGGTGGGTGACCCGACCGACAACCTCGCCTCTCCACTTTGCTCCTAAAATTGAGATTATGGCATCAGAAGGAAGATCATATATTTCTCATTACCTCAATGAAACTTAAGGTCCAAGAAATGTGTGCTTTTGATGTTATGAATAAAAACGTCTCCAAATGTGATCGACCACATAAAAACACACACAATTGATTTCACATTTTTGCCTCTATCATCAAAACGACTGGAGTGATTTTATTCAAACTTTGCAATCAGATGTTGTTGGTGATATGATGTGAGGGAGAAAACGTATAAAAAATCGGGTCCACCTTTAATTTTTTTTTTTTTTTTTTTTTTAAAGGTCCATTATTACCTGGTCTAGGTTAACCCTCGTCTACCTGCTCCATTTTTGTAACAAAACTAATGAATGGGGGTGGGAGGGTGGTGGTGGGGGTTGGTGGGAGGTGCGTCCGCCCTGTGATTTTCCTTACTGAACATTCGATTCCTATTGGTACCACAGGATAGCTCAGAATTTCTTTTCTCCATTGGTATCAAAATGAGTACCAACATTCCCATTATGACGTCACTATGACGTCATAAGTTGAAATTATGAAAAAAGTAGATATATATGGGGTGAAAATTTGATATTTCGCAATATTACTGACTCAAAAAGATTATTATAGCACTAAAACGCTCTGCGTACATAAAACTAGTTATTTCCCATCAATCAGAGCCAACAACCGCATGAAAATTAGATATTCCGAACTTTTTTGGTGAAATTCATCTGTTCTATTCTACACCGTGTGCATGCAATGGAAATTGAGAGTTTTGCTGATATGCGATGTTTATGACGCCATTCTGACACAATGCTAGGCATGCTCCTCTCCCGAATGGTGTGGTTGCCACCCCTATCTATCACTTTCGGACCACCTTGTACCTTACCTATGGATGAAAAGGAGCGTAAAATGTCAATTGACAATTACATTCAATAATTTGGTACCAGAAAAGGGTTATTTAGCAAGGCGGAAAAAAACTTGAAGAGGGTGGCAATCACCCCCTTCAGTAGACGAAGGTTAAGAAAATAGGGTCTCTTTTCGGTAACTTTATCCTCACTAATTCATCTATTTTTAAATTCAAGTCGCTCAAGTCCATTGTCGTAAGCTGGAACAACTGTGAATACACATAGAAATCAATACATATGGCATGTTATACTGGAAAGTCAATATCAATTGAAGGTCAAATAAAGTGTTAAAGGATTAAAAGGTGTTCCTCCAACCTGGTGTATTCAGATTAACACGTTTATACAGTTTTGACACTACCAGAACTAAAATGATTGACTTTTGCGGCAATATCAAACTGTCTTTAGAAGAGTATTATTGTTTGCAATATTTTTATGCAAACAAATCTTATCCAAAATATTGTATCTGTTTCAAATTTGTTTTCAAACATGGAATGCGAGAAAGCGGAATGATGTAAAAACTGATCATATCTGCATCTTTCAAGGGATTTCTTTCTTTCATTGTTTCATAATTATGTAGCGTAAAGAATGAGTATTACGATTACGTCAGAAAAGTTACGGTTAGATGAACAAGGTCAAGGTCAGCAGCATTCCAAGCACAAGTTGTTTTATATATCCTCTAGTTGTGTATGTCCACGAAAAACATTAACCCCAACTCATTTATCGCGAGAAACCTTTCAAGCTTCTTCAACCCATTGTAACAATGCATTTAAAAAAAAATGCATTTGCTAACATCACAAGGTCTAAATAATTTACATATTCCATTCTAACATATACCGATATAATGGCTTTTCACAATGTTAACACAAAATGTCCCCCACTCCCTTATTTCACCCAAAGCCATATAGGTATATTTTAGGTAAAATAGTGAACTATTACTTTTCAAAGGTAAAAAGTTACATTTATATTTTCACAGTAGCAAAGAAGCGCAACATTCTCATTCAATTTGCGCTAATAGAAATTTGTTTTCTTACAACTTCAATCCGCAAGCAGTAAGTATTTGTGCAGATATTTTTTTGTTCAATTCATTTGCTTAGTTCATTGAAGGAAATTGCCGTCTTCCAGATGTGGACAACGTGTTGCATCTGAAAATCCCCCGGTATGTGTTTCTCTAATCCACGAATCGTTGCTTCTGCATTCTTCTCATTAGTTTCATTTCCGTCATCATCATATTCTTTTCCAAATAAGCTTTCAGGCTCTCTACAATGCTATAACAATCACAAATGATAGAAAACGACAGTTTGAATTTTTTTCCTTCAATTTCAAATATAAAACTATTGTGGTTCAACGTGTTGAAAATAAACTGCGCCTACAATGCTAAACTGTTGTTTATATAAGACCGGGTAGACCCAATGGATATTTCAGCATAATAATCCACAATGGTTTCTTCATATAAAAATACGAAGATCAAATGAAGAATATGTTTATTTTGATTGTCGAAGTACATCTAGAATTCCAATACTGTTTATTGATGCTGCGTTTATTAACTACGTGTGTGATGTTGTTTTTTTTATTTGAAAATTTGAAGCCGAGAGTAACTCTTTTTAAGAATGGTATCACAAATGTAAAGATTCCAAGCGAACAAACAAACAAAGAATTGTAACTACATACCTCCAGCTGACAATGTCCTGTTCACGGCTGCCAACGTCTTTAAGATGAAGCACGATGTATTCATATAGTTCGGCAACAAACTGCTCCACATTAATGTGTCGAAGAGCCTGCAGCAACTTTCCCTTTTGGTCATCACTCAAGGCAACACAGAATTCAGCCCCAATATTGTCAAAAGGCTCCTTCATAATATACAATAAAAGGAATTTAATAATATATGGTGCCTTAAATGAAACTAAAGTATTGCTTACATTATTTTTTATTAATTGTAGCGTGTGGTTGCTTTCAGAAGTTGAAAACCAGTAATTTAGCAGAAAAAAAACATATTGTATTTTCTGGTACATGCAGCGCTTTGAGAAGAAATGTAAATTTAAATATCCTTTCTTTTATTCATGCGTTTCTCTTAAAACTACATTTCCCGATCTGAGTAAGTTTTTTGTCTGTTTAGATATCCTCGAAAAATATTTTTTTGTAAAACTTGATTCTGATTTTGTTTCTGATAGTGGGGTTTATATTATTATAGTCTGATTTTTTATTCCTGTCAGTAAACGCATATTGTCGATGGTACGAATTCGTTTGGAGAGGGATGTGTTGAGATCAAAAACTAAAAAGCGGTATTAACAGCTGAAATGCTGAACTTTGTTCAACCGAATAAAATGCTTGAAACTAGTTTACACGAACTTTTTGCATCAAATATAAAAAGGCTTCATAGAAGATCCAATTGAAGAGATTGTCCTATAAATTCTGAGACATGCTATCGATTCTTTTGTTTGGAATCAATCAAAAAATGGATAAAGTTTCATGAACATCGAGGCTGGGTGAAGAGGAGGATTAGGCCACGTAAATATTGTAGTTTGTTATGAGTGACCAAAACTTCATGTTGAATGCTTCAGAGTTTGTTCAAGTCTGGTGTTTGGAATTAATTTAATGCAGTTGCCTTGTAATATTTTCTTCGTGAGAAAAGGGACTTTTTTTATTATGGCCTTCATCTAATCTGGTATCGTCCCATCGAATTTCTATTGTACTGATTGGGTAAAGCATACAACCTCTCAGAAGGAATGGAATCATCGATACGCCCCAAAAACTTTTTTAGTGAACTGACAGGAATAAAAAATCCTACTATAGAATATGTTTGTATCACAGTGCATATGCCACTGCACTTAAGATTGTATAAAAAAATAATGAAAGGAACACGTTTTTTTTCTGAGGATGGTTTATTGGACAAACAAGTAGAAAAGAAAACCAAAATGTAAGTTTTTCAATTTGCCTGGGTGTGCTGATCGGTCTTAAAGGATAGCATGCTTTTAAGCATGTTTAAATTGTTTTAAACATTTTTTTAAAATATTTTTTTTTGCCGTACATGACATAAATACTAAAATATCTGTTAATAACATAAACACGGCATTTTTTACTTATACACTTCAGGTGTGATTTACATTGGCAAGCACTCCAAACAAATTGGGGCGTATTTAATAAAAATATGTTAACATTTAAAGAGGCAAACACCCAACTTTAAGGTGGGTGACCCGATCGACAACCTCGCCTCCCCCTATACTCATCAAAATTGCGATTTTGGTATCAAAATAATTTTCAAATTTTTCTCATTACCCGAGATTTGAGGTCCAGAAAATATCTCCTTTTGATATTTCTAACAAAAAAAGGTTCCAAATGTTTTTATTTTAAATATTAACACACACTGTCTTATGGGCCAATTTAGCACACATTTTTGCTTCTGCGATCCAAACACTTGAACCGATTTAACTCAAAATTTGTAATCAGATTATTTGGTTATATGTTTCAGTGTGAGGGGTAATCGGACCATGATCGGGTCATCCACTTTTAAAATAGTGGCGTATGGGTCGTCATTTCTAATATATTATAAACAGCATGGGGATGAAATGAAGTCTTCAAACGTGGATCAATCTCAAATTGAAATAAAACTTAATGATCGCTTTTATTTAAATATTATTTTTATAACAGAATTGTTACATTTTATGATGTAGCATGTTTATATTTAGGAAACGAGAAAAAGCGGTGCTTCCTTTCGTATCCAGACCATACTTCTTTCTGTCCCACCACCGTTTTGAATCACACTAATAAAAACCAGAACCAACCTTCCGAGTCCTCCTTGCTTGTTCAACAGCCAACGTTTGCCAGAGCGAGAGTATGTGAGGAAGACGACAGTACTCGTGGGCCTTTAAAACAATCAAATACCAACTGTGTAATATTCCGTATAGTTTATTTGTTAAGTTTTAGGATTTCTTGTAAATATTTTATCAAGTTTTAACTTTTAATATTTAGGTATTTTTCTCTTTGTAATTTTAGCAGAAAAAAAAACATATTGTAAAAATTAAAAAAAGCAAAAAATAAGAAATTGTAAATTTAAATATCCTTTCTTTGTATTCTGCGTTTCTCTTAAAACGACATTTTCCCGATCTCTGGAGTAAGTTTTTGGTCTGTTTTAGATATCTCGAAAAAATATTTTTTTGATAAAACTTGATTCTGATTTTGTTTCTGATAGTGGGTTTTATATTATAGTTGATTTTTTATTCCTGTCAGTGTAAAGCATATTTTTGTCGAATGTACGAATTACGTTTGAGAGGGATGTGTTGAGATCAAAAACTAAAAAAAGCGGTATTAACAGCTGATGAAATGCTGAACTTTTGTCAAACCGAATTTAAAATGCTTGAACTAGTTTACACGAACCTTTTGCATCGAATATAAAAAGGCTTCATAGGCAGATCCAATTGAAGAGATTGTCATATAAATTCTGAGACATGCTATCGATTCTTTGTTTTGGAATCAATCAAAAAATGGATAAAGTCAGTGTAAGCTGAAGTAGAGGTTGGGTGGGAGAAAAGAGGAGGATTAGGCCACCGAAATATGTAGTTGGTTATGGTGACAAAACACTTCATGTTTTGAAGCTTTCAGAGTGTTCAGTCTGTGGCTTGTTTTGGAATTAATGTAATGCGTTTTTGCCTTGTAATATTTTCTTCGTGAGAAAAAGGGACTTTTTTTATTATGGGCCTTAATCTTTATCGGGTATCGTCCCATCGAATTTTTTCTATTGCACTGATGTGGGGGAAAGCATACAACCCTCTCAGAAGGAATGGAATCATCGATACGCAAAAAAACTTAATGGACTGACAGGAAATAAAAATTCCTACTATAGAATATGTTTGTATCCACAGTGATATGCCACTGCACGTATAGATATGTATAAAAAATAATGAAAGGAACACGTTTTTTTTCTGAGGATGGTTTATGGACAACACAAGTAAGTAGTGAAAAAGAAATACCAAAATTTATGTAAGTTTTCAATTTGATGCGTGTGCTGATCGGTCTTAAAATAGCATGCTGTTAAGCATGTTTTTAAATTGTTTTAAAAATTTTTTTTAAATATTTTTTTGCCGTACCATGACATTAAATATAAATACTGTTAATAACTAAAACACGGCATTTATGACTATTACACTTTCAGGTTGTGATTTACATTGGCAAGAACTCCAAAAACAAATTGTTTTTCCGGGCCGTATGAATAAAAATATGTTAACATTTAAAGAGGCAAACACCCAACTTAAGCCGTGGGTGACACTATCGACAACCTCGCCTCCCCCCTTATACTCATCAAAATTGCGATTTGGTATTCAAAACGCCTGCTGTTTCCTGCTTTGCTGATGCAGAATGTGGCGCGGGAATTTTTTCTTGCCGCCGCCCAACAAGCCGCCCAATTTTGAAAAAAGTAGTGTCAAATTTCAGGGTTTTCGGCGTGATATGAAAAAAGTAAGTCGGTGACCGTCATTTTTATTTCAACAATTTTGAAGAACGACATCGGGGCCTCAACATTATTTAGAAATACAAAATTTTATCGAGAGGGGTTTTTATTTTGTAGGCGATTCTAAATGTCAATTGACTTTTCCCATAACGGGCGTGGTTTAATTAAAAAGTGACAACATACCTTTTTGTTTTGGCTATAGTCCAAAAACAAAGTCGGTGACCCCCATTTTTTTTTATTTAAGATTCGTAATTCAGCACCGAGTAAATACTATATATGTTGAATTCTGGGAAAATTTTATTCGAGTGATCACTAAACAACGGGTCAACCCACTTTAAATATAAGTTACGTTTATTTGTGCGATAAAAATGATCAGGTAGGAGTACAAGAATATGCGGATACAAAGAAGTTTAAAAATATGACAGACGGAGAGAGAGTGGAAAGGAGAGAGTGAGAGAGTAAGAGAGAGAGAGGGGAGGGTGAGAGGAGAGAGGAGAGGGAGAGAGGCAGATAGGGGGATATGAAGAGAGGTAGATAGGGAGAGAGAGAGAGGACTACTTAAAATTACTCATAATCATATCCGATTGCTTATTCCTGAACAACCTGGAAAGTAAGCGTATTTTGAAGAGTTATACATACGCCATTTTGGTCCAAACATATGGGCTCTTAGAATCCTACTTGGAAACCGGTGAAAGCATCAATGTTGTCCGCAGTTTTCAAAAGCAGGTCGGTGATCGGGCCTTTTCTCTCATTGCCCCTCGACTGTGGAATAGAAGATGCTCAAGAACAACCTTTACCTGATTTTTTAGCTGGAGATGAGTTTTCTCCTATACTTTTTTCCGTCGCCTAGCATTCCTTGGTTATTAGCCGCGTTACGTGTCGCATTTTAAATACTATTATAAATTATTATAAATACCAAATTTATTACCTTCTGTGAAATTTGTATGCCCCTGTCATCTGGTAAACTTAAGGTACGATGCAAGTATTCACTGATGCGCATGTTCGTGTTCGGTGGGCTAGTGTTTGAAGACAAAAACCCAATGGCGATGTCTAAAACTGACAGACAGGTACACAAATCAGGGAGTAACTTTAGTTCTGCCAAGATCTCCTGCTGTATAGGAAGCGTCAATCTCTTCTGCAAAATAACCAATAATGTCACAAATGTTTGTCTTAGTGGTTCTTTAGATTTTCTGGTGCAATTTCGGCGTAAAAATTGTACACATCTTAAAAAGACTTTAAAACCTAAGAAAAGGATAATGAGTTCATTTCTAAAATATGTTCTGATTGATTAGGAAAAAAGTAATATAATTACGACTTAAATAATACCTGAGGAATTCGATTTCGTATAGATTGGAATAGAGCTTCATCGCGTGAATCTTGACGAAACATTATGTGCTCAATCTTGTGCACAATCTTAGGGCGCCCTCGCACAAAGCGGTCTTCAATCTGTCTTTGTAGGCCACTCAGATTGAACGTCTGTGTAATGCCTTGACCAACTTCCACAGCGTAACTTTGGTGGGATACGATTAGCGGCAGAAAATCTTTCACTTTGTTGTAGGTGACAAGGTGGGCTACCGTTGCATCACAGGGTTGTATTTCCTCACACCTATACGAACAAAGGAAGATAATACAAAGCTTTTTTAATATAGAAAAGAGTATTAGCAATATAATACGTTCTTCAATTTCTTGATCAACTTAAAGGAATATTAACCCTCCTCTTATCAAGGGGTTTACCATACCCCCAGTGAACTTTCCTCCGATGCGCAAAAATGCCAAAAGCTTTTCGTAAAAAGCTTCCAGGTAATCACTTTCCTGTCAATTTAGCGAAAAAATTGTGTAGGTTGGACCTTCACCTGGGTTAGGGTTTGCCGACAAATTCGAGGGGTATTGGTGGTTTAGGGTACATATTTGAAAATATTTTTCACAGTATGACTCTAAAATTCTGTTTATTTAAAACTTGTCAATCGCTATCATTTAGAGTTGAAAACCGCATGAAAATCTGATATTCCTACTTTTAGCGCAAAATTGTCACCCATTTTCTATGGGCAATGCCAATTTTGCCGATTCGCGGACTTCGTGATGTTATTGTGATGCCATACTAAGTGGGTTTGTTCTTATTTTGGTATCAATGGAAAGAGAAGGACCAAAGCTATCCACTACTATCAAAATCATAAGCATCGGGTGCTATATAACAAATTCACGAGGGGATGATCGCCACCCCATGGTAAACCGTGTTACAAAAAAGGTTTGGCAATACGACGGTTAACGATTTTTACGAAAGCTTTTGCCATTTTAGCCCACCGACACCCATAAAGTTCACTACGGGGTGGTAACCACCCCAACTACCTTGGTAAGACGAGGGTTAATGCAACTTGCACTCTTTTAACGTCTTCTTTCTCAGTGGCATTTGCGAGAGCACAATTAATATTCCGGATATTTGAGCATATTTGCCAAATCAATATGCCAACATTAGATTTTAATTTGTTTCTATTTAAATTATATACAAATATCCAAAAATATTGAGAAGTGTTAATTTTTTCCCAAAGACATGAAAATCGTTTACATCATTACATGTCAGGTGTACTCATGAGAAACTCAGAAACGGACGAAAAACTTACACTTAGTCGCACCTTGGTAGCAACAATATGGCAAATCT
>JAMKCH010003750.1:0-49542 GCA_023653785.1 Ophioderma brevispina
CATGCCTGCCAATCGTTATGGCCCATAGTATTAAAACTCTAACAGATACAATTGCCCAGTGTGTAACAGTCAGGCCGACCTAGTTCAAGATACCAGGCCCTAACATGTTTACAAACATTGCTGTTAACTGGTCTATTAATGGGAGTGGAACCATCCGAAAGTCGGGAGAAAAATTATGTCGGAAACCAGTGTAACAGACTTTATAAATTGAAAATCTTTCAAATCTATGTTCTTTTATTCACTCTGAAAAGATATTGCCCTCTTTCCTTAATGTTCTTTATTTGTTTTCTTTCCTTAATACGGAAAATCAGGAGATTTGCTAGCAGAACCGGGAGAATTCCGGTTGGTATGGGTCGAGTTTGTTTTGGGCCGGCCGAGTTAATTCGGGAGCGTTAAACCGCTTCACCAAAATTGAAACACATCCGCAAGAACTATGTTCACAACCACTGTTGCCGATTTCCGTCACTCGTTTATGACTAACATTATTACAGAGCAAAATAATCGACAAAAGCACACGGAACATACGAAAATGGTCCGACATTTCACCCTTTTTCAATCGATTCTTGGCCTATAAATACCCCAAAATATGCTTCTCCTGGCCACTTTTTCGCTGCTACTAGAGTGGAAAAGCTTGAAAAATTAGTTAGTCAAAAGCACATGCCACTTAAAAGATCATACATTAAGCAGAAAAATGTGTGAAACATTTTATAGCAACTCTGGAAACTGACGAAAAGTGTCTTATTGGTACAGAAAAATTCTGCCGGATCGGAAAGGCTCTATAGCTTCGCTAGAGCCAAAAAATAAGGTCAAAACCCTAAGACAAAAGTTCCTCTTCAGCATCGAGGCAAATTAAGGTAATTCTCCATAGGACTCTGTACTAAGTGAAAAATGATGGTCACAAAGGTTATCACAAACAAGTGACAAAAATGCTGCCCTCTAAAATTGCTGTCAGTGAATAATACTAATTATGATTAAAATATGGAAACCAATTTACATCAGAAAATAAACCGAGTCTAGGTCTAACTAGTTAACTGAGTTACCAAGAAATAAGAATACATTATTGCAAGGCAGTCAACAGTGTACTTTCGACTTGAATATTAATAATTTTGACACAATTACAAAGAAGTTATGTATATTGTATGTCCAAATGGGCTTAACACTGGATAAACAAATAATTTAATTCAAATTTATCAATCAAGTTCTGTAATATATTGAAATTTCAATTTTCTTAAGTGTATAGCTAACAAGGATCTTACTTTCTTTGTTTTTGTGACAATTAGCATGGTATTAAGTAGATATTAGATAAAATCAACAAACTACTTCCTAATCTGATCATTAATATCACTAATGACTGATCAAGTAGATGTCAAATAAAATTCCTACTTAAGGACATACTCCTTGAATGGGACTTGACATTTGATTGATTTTAAAACTTTTGGCTTAGTTTGTTACAAATCTTTATGTTTGACCACATTTAAGTAACGGATTTGGACTTCGATCATTTCAAGTGAGTGCAAACACATATAAAGCAATTACAGCAATGCCTAAATATGGGTTTAAACAAAACACTTGAGGATGCACTCTTTTCAAAATGTGCCCATCAGACAAAGAGAAGATGGCAGCAAGAAAGCATTCAATACCTCACCCATATGAAATCAAAATAGAATACGCAATACATCCTACAAACCACAAACCAATTTAGGCACTTTGCACTGAGACGATAGTTATATTTGTCTCAGCTTACATGTGGGTGAACGTGGGTGTTCTCCATAGGCGATATAGACCTTGTTAATTCCTTAACAGTTATTTCACTCATGAAATTCAAAAACTCTCCACCTCTGATAGTTTTAGAATAAGTATTTTTGTCAATATTTTTGTAAGTTTCCATTTTAATTTAATTTAAAAGATGTGATTAGGACTTTATGCTAATCAACATCTTATGTTGCTATTCTTCATGTCAAAATGCTAGATGTAATAGCAATCTCAACTTTGCCTTGAGGAAGATGTTAAGAAATTCTGTCAATCAGGCCGTCACCATGTGGGGGGGTGTGGGGTGGAACACCCACAGCAATCCGCAAAAAAAAAGAGGAAAAAGAATGAGAAATGAGAAGGGAGAGAGAGAGCGTAGAATAGAGAAGAGAAAAGAAAGGGAGAAGGGAAGAAAGAAAGAACAGAAACAAAAAGGAATTGATCAGAAGCATAAGATTGAACTCCAGTACTTAGCATAAATCCAATATCACAAGTATTTATAGGGATTACCTAAAGCCAACTAGTTTGTTTAGCCCACAGTAATCAAGAACTGCAAAGGTGCCAACAGTACTTGTGATCAAAATGGGTAAACTAATTAAATTTAAGAAACCACGAGCATGGCAGTGGCATGAGCAAACGGGAGGGTAACCATGGGGCATTTGCCCTAGTTTGGTCTACCAGTGTTAGGGGATATTTTCAGTCGGGGAGTGAAGTGGTCAAGAAAAAAATGGTAGGGATCGGTTCCCTATCCACAAGACCACCAGAAACCTTTTAGGTCTACTGGCCGTCGAGTTGGTTAAGTGCCCATTCTTTCATTTGAATTTAATTTACGTTACCTTTCAAAACATACAAGTCTTAATAGCTAATTAGCAAAGGCTTCCGGGGGCTGGACCCTGGAGGGGCTCTCTGCTCCGCACCCCACCCGTGTTAAAGACATTGGCGTCCATATTGTGTTAGGTCCCCTACCGATAGAAAAGTTTCAATACGGGTCCGTCTCATCCCCTCCGTGAGCAAAGTTAGAACCAGTTGTTTTTTAATTGAGTACTATTTACCCTCAAAAAGTGACAATCTGGAAGGTGCTGAATTGCTCAATATCCAGAGCTTCGGGGGCTCGCCCCGGGAACCCCAGCAGGGGCTCTGCTCATACACCCCACCCGTTAAAGCATGGTGCTCACTATGTGAAAGTTTCCCCTCGGAGACAAGCTTAGGCCTATATACTTCCCGTTTCAGTGAACAAGTCCTTGTTCTTTGAATTGATATTTACCCGTCAAAAAGTGGCCTATCTTGAATGTTCTGAATAGCTCAAATCTAAGAGCTTCCGGGGGCCCCGCCCCTGGACCCAAAGCTGCTCTGCCTATGCAAGCTACCAGGGGCCCTGAATCGGGCCCTGGACTCCACTCGTTCAGGGCTTTCAGGCTTGCGCCCTTGTGTCATGGCACTTGTGGTGTGCAGATTGGTTCAAACGATCAACAAGAATGGGTCTCTAGGGCTATACTTAGGCAAAGTTTTAAATGCTCACGGTAGTGGGTCACGAACCGCATGCCGTTGCATTGTTTTATGCTCACATGCTTCCAGGAACTCTTACTGCGGCAATGGCAACGGATGAAAGGTAAATAATAAAAAAGAACTACCACCCTCCGTACATACCCTTTCCTCTTGCCTGATCTCTATTTATTTCCACCCTTTCCCTCACCCTGCATTTCCCCTATTACTTAACCGCCACAAATCCCTAATTTAGTTCTGCATTCACCCCGCAACCTCCTTTTCACCCCGCCCCCTCTTACACCTTTCCCACTCCACCATCTGACTTTGCGCTATGTGCCAAATCGTTACCGCCACGTCTCCCCACTCCATTCAGCAACAATTCTCATAACACACCCACCCCCCCCTCGAAAAAGGCTACCTCTCTTTCCTGCCTCTCTACTATGACGCCGCCCTCCCTCTATGCTCTCCTCTCCATTTACCAACCTCCTTCCCCCCCTTCTCACAGCAACCTCTACCCACCCATTATGCTGACCCCGCCTGCCCTTCCGTCGTCTGAACTTCAACTATAAACTCACGCCCTCCACCCAGCCCCTATAGCCCTTCATCCATCAGAACGACCTCACACCACACCACCACCGCCCCCACTCCACTTTCCAACTCCTCACCTCGTCTGCTTCTAATCCAATCCGCCACCACCGCACCCCGGTCCCCCCCTACTCCACTCCTCCACATCCCCCATAACACACTTAATATTTCCCCTATTCCCCATCCACCTACGGCCGTTGACTCATAATCACCCCTCCATTCTATCGCCCCTCCCCTACCCTTCCTCTCTGGCTACCCTCAACCGCCCCTCTTCATCAGAACTTCCCTTCCAACACCCCCCATCCATCATTTGGGGCCCTAACATCCTCCACTTTCTTGATCCTCTACACACTTATCCTCCTGTCCGTCCCTCTCCCTAACTCTTCACCTCCTCCCCACCATTCCAACTCTAGCTCTCTGTTCCGATTAGGCCTTACATTGTACCTGATCTATACCCCTTTCTTTCCACCACCCCATCCGAACTCCCTACTTCACTCACCCTCTCTCACAATACCTTTACAACAAGCTGCCCCTCTTTCCCCCCCCCCATTGACCCCTCCCTACTCCCCCCCTTCTTACGTTCGCGTCCTCAGTGCGAAATCCACTTCTACATTTCTGAACCCCTCCCCCCTTCGCCTCCTCCTCCTTTGTCAACCCCTCCATTCTTACCAGCTACTCAACCCTTTCCGACCACTCCCCGACCTACTCCCTACCGCGCCTCCTACCCTCTTTTTCCCACCCTTATCGCTATGTGTTCCCTTCCCTCCTTCTCACTGCCGCATCTCCTTTGCCATCCTACCCTCCGATCGCTATCCCCCCCTCCACCAGGTATATCCACTCTAACGCCCAAGTCCTTGATCAGTTGCCATCTACCCATCCACACCCCATCGAACTAATCTCAGTCACTAAACCTTCTCTCTTCACTATCACCCGCCCTACCTCATCATCATAAGCCACCGCCCAGTGCCGAAACCATTTCCCTCCTTCCCCCCTTACACAGGCAAAATAATATCATTTAACAACCGACCCACCCGTGTTACCATCGCCACCCACCACACTCCCTTTCGCCTCTTGATCTATTATCTTACTACACTTACCATTTAAATCTTACCTCTCAATATTTCCCACACATCGCCCATCACCCCTCCAACCCTCCGCTTCCTTCACGCCTGCCCTCCCTACATACGTTACTCCCCTCCCCCTCTACCTCACTTTCACATTCCCCTTAGTTCTCTTCCATCGCTCGACTGTAGTCATTCCTGCTTTCGTTCTATCCCACCCGACTCTTAACGACCTCCCCCCAAACCCCACAATCTCATCCCCTTCACCCCGAAACCACTCGTCATCCACCCTTGTACATTCCCTCCCGCCCTCTAACCGTCTCGCCCTAATCACTACCTTCCCTCCCCCCATCCAAATACCCGTCACCATCAAACTACCCCCACCTACAACCTCCCCTATGCTGTCCTACTTCCTCTCTTCCCACTGCAACCCTCCCCACGCGATCTACTCATATCAACTCCTGACGTTTCCTATCCCCACCCAATGTTCCACCCACTTAACTTACTAAACCCCCGAAACTTCCCCAACCCATACCCACGACCCCACCCCTTCATTACCACCCTGCTATTGCCTTCCGCGACACCCCTTTTCTCAGCCCTTGATTCTTTACTCTCTTTTGGTTTCTTCGCCTCACCACCCGCCCCTCTCGTACATCCAAATTTCCCCCCACGTGCACAACCTCTACCACCCTCCTACATACGAAACCGCCCGGACTTCTTCTCTCTCCCCCGCCCCCCCCTCTCCGTGTCTTTCCCTCCCAGCCCCCCACCTGCACCCCCTACCTCCCCCTTCCCCACACTTCCCCACTTCGAACTACATTACCGACTACATATCCTTCATCTCTTCCTCTACTCTCGTATGCCCAACCTACTAACTCCCCTCCATCTCCCACACTCGACCACCGACCTCCTGCTTCCTTCTTCAACTCTTTTTCCCTTCTTCTCTATTCTGCTTTCGTACATACCTGTTTGACACCCAAGCACTCCCAGCCCCGCTCAACCTGCCCACCCCACTACACACTCCCCCCTTCCGTCCTCTCTTAAGCTTTCCCATCCACCTCAGACAATCGTACTTCCCTTGTCCGGCTTCCCCCAAATCGACATTCTGCACACAAAATTGCTCATCTATCCGATTCAACACCTCCTCCTTCTGACACTCTTCGCTGTTACTCCACCCCTAATCTTCCATGGCTTACTTGTTCCTCTTCTCCCTCTTCCTCTCTCACGCTCCTCTTCTGGCTCCCCATCCTTCCTCCTCTCATCACCATAACGCCGCCTCAACCCTACCCACACCCCTAACCCCCCCTCTCCCTCTTCCTTGCTCATCATCCTACTACATTGTCTATCCAACAACCTAGTCCGCATCATACCACTCTCCTCGACGCCACCCCCAACACCCACACCCCCTACCCACAACACCTTCATTTCTCCTTCGCTCTCCTCCAACACCTACCCCCCCTTATCGCCCCCTCCACTCCACTACCCCTCACACTCTCTCCTTCCTCATGTGGTCCATCCTTTTCCACCCTACTAGCTTAGTTTCTACTTCCCCACTATGCCCCAGCCCTTCTGGATTCGCTTCGCGGTTTTCTTCACGTATTCCTCAAATGTCTAGCGACGGCCCGGATTGGTCATTAGAATAAATGTATTTCTAACAAGAAATAAATCACTCACACAATGGCATACAAAATGGGACCTTAAGTTAAAGGTGCATTTGTGATTTCGCACCTTCGATTTATTCAAGATCATAGATCCTTGAGAAAAGCCTTTCTCCAAAATTGAGCTGATCCCGATCTGCGGTTTTGTGTTATGAAGCAACCTGCTCGTTTCCCAGGTCCCATAGGCTACTGTGTGCAATTTCTGTCCGTTTACGGACAGAAAATAAAAATTGCAAATTTCTTACAGATGCGACCGAATATGCACGTAAGATGCACACATGGATTACTATGTATGGTTAATGGTTCAGATTATATAAAAAGCTCAACATTTTTAGGCAAGTGGGGGGACGAGGCTGTGGATCACGAAAATGCCCACATTTTAATACTTAATTTATGATTTTGCTCTGTACACAGATTTTGCTGTGTAACAGAAAAAAGGTCTTAACTACATGATCACACTTGCCAGGTTTGAGTTAAAGCAAAGTCCGTTAGGTCAGCTTGTCGACAGCAAAAACAGCAAGTTGGGAAAAGGAAACTGTTTACAATCATGCTAGGTGATAGGCCCACGAAGGTGGATGGCTCAGGTCAGGCGGCATGTGTAAATTTGAATCATTAAACAACTTGTTTACACTAAAAAATGTGATACAATCGGACGTATTCGAATTCATTTCAATTGAATGATAATAAATTCATTGTTGAAATTTGAATTTTGAATGGCCTATTATTAGGACTGAACTCATGTTTACACTCATCATGGAAAAAATTTAATGTGATTTGTAAGACCTAGTGAATTTGTGATGATTAATGCCCTAAGGCTTGTTTTTATATTTGAGATTGCGAACCTATAGCTGTAAAGTTTGAACTAATTTTGATGAAATAACCAAGCAGTTATGTATTGTATGTCCAGCATTTGTAAAAAAACAAAACATTGGGCTCATGTCTTCAGTATTTGTGATGTGATCAAGCAAATGAGTCGTAAGTCGCAAATATTGATTTTTGAGATAGGCAAACAAAGGAGAAAATGTCTCTTGTTTCCTATGTTTTTGCACTCTTCAAACTATTATATCTTTGGAATTAATTGGGCCAATTTCAAAGGGTTTTTCTGCAAAGATTTAGCTTTCTAAATGGTGCGTACAGTACATGGAAAAGTAAAAATTGAATATGACCAACTCATTTGCTATGATACACCACATTTATATGTTTTTATGGGTCAGGAAAAGCTAAGGTCAATAGAATTTTAAGTAGATAATTTATAATTTCATTTCAATGTGAAAAAATCATGAACATACCTCTAAGAGGTACCTAGGGTATATACTTTGCAAATGAAATGACAACAGCTTCTTTATACCCATGGTTAAAAGCAAAATAGCACCTTTTTTTAAGAGCACTGTTTTGCAGGGGTTGATCCAATAACACCGATGGATTTGATAGTAAATAATGTATTCCAATATTCTCAGATATA
This sequence comes from Ophioderma brevispina, assembly GCA_023653785.1. NCBI lineage: Eukaryota > Metazoa > Echinodermata > Ophiuroidea > Amphilepidida > Ophiodermatidae > Ophioderma > Ophioderma brevispina. The sequence continues at coordinate 8,001 of JAMKCH010003750.1, forward strand.
CTGTAGATTTATTGACCAAAGGTTAAAAGTGATCTTAAAAGTTCTGGGACCGAGGCTACCATAGGAAAATGCACATATGAATTCCATAATTCTGTTTGAAATCCCACCTGAGTAGGTGTTTCCTGCCCCCCCCCCCAAATTGAGAGTAATTTCATGAGTGGTGTATTCATAACAGACCATATAGCAATAAGGAAAAAAATTGTTGATTGTCCATAGATGACTTTTAAGAGTTGGGTCGGTCGGTTGGAACAAATCTTTTTTTTTATAAGCGGGCCTGGCACAGTTTCAAAAATATGAAATGTCTTCAATTGGGTCTCTAATGATAGCTAGGCCATTGGAGGAAAGAGATATAATTTTACAATTAAAAATAAAAAATACCCAAACAGATAGGAATTGATATGAGGATAAAGACTGCTAGGTAATTTTTATGCCAACTTTTAAGTTGTCCATAACGTTAATCAACAAAATGTGTATATAACATGAATATTGTGACTCGTACTCACTGATATAAACCACAAAAGTTATAGTGACCCAACCCACCCCCCCCCACCCCAGCCAACCCCCCCCCGTCAAACAGTGTGCATTAGCGTGAGAAAGAACATGACATACGGAGTGCGTGTTCGTGTGTTAAAGGCCATTTTCTGTCGCTGCTGAATTTAACATCACCGGCGACGTTAACTTATAAAATTGTTCTGGTTACCCATAAGGAAAGCTGATTTGGTGTTAATCATTTCGGGTGAGGGCTTTTGTATACGAAAAGCTTGTACAGAACCATGCAAAAATATCGATTTTGAAAAATGTGAGGGCAAACACTATTTTTCAAATATATTTTTTTTATTTTTTTTATGTTTGTTTGTATTAATAAGTAATCAAACACTAAAAATCAAGTTGAATCTTACTCAAAAAGCATCTTTGACATTATGAAACCCAATACATCTAAGAAATGTTTAAACATCATTCTGTTTAAATTTCAGAAAATTGAAAAAAAAACTTTTTAGGAAATTTTTCAAAATTAGGGACAAAACAATATTAATTTTAAAAAAAAAAAAAAAAAATTTTCCTGATTTCAAAATTAGGGGCGGTCGGAGAAGGACAATCAAACAATTTTTTTTTGCCCTAATGGACAAGACTACACTGGTGTCTGGGGGTGGACGACATAGACAACGCAGATTGTGGCACAGAGCCACACACGTTTTTTTCATCAGAAGGAGGATCAGAACAGCGAACATCCGAGCCACGGATCAACCCCCTCCAAATATAGATGCCAATACACACTCGAGAGCCTTCTTTTGTAGACAAAATAAAAGTTTGTTGAGACATTACCGTTTTTAAATCAGGTATATTATTGTAAACAAAATCTAATTAAAACCTGTTGAAAATGGGAGCTCTTTAAAAAATATGTTGCTGAGTAGGATCAACCTGCCTTAATGCATCAATCAATAGCATACCGCTCCGACCCCCCACCCCCCGCCTATAACAACAACTCATAACTTGTAGGCTTTTAGACAGATTCCCACAATGGATTTTTCTGATTTTGCCAGAGGGTAATAGCTCTTGCATATCACTACTTATATTATTGTAAAATTGTGTCGCCCTGATTAAAATTTCTTAAAAGTTTAAAAGTAGACAATTGCCCCATGGGGGGTCAAACAGGTGTGATTGAGCATTGGCAAGGCAGAGAAGAAAGCAACTTTTCAAGTTTTGGTCCTGGAAAAGGTTGTTGGGGTAGGACTGAAAAATTTCAGTCCAACCAACTGGAGGATATGTATCACAGTACAGCACAGCGAAAGAAAGAGAAAGGGGAGAAAGGGAAGGATAGAGAGAGAGAGGGAGGGGAGAAAGGAAAGGAGAGAGAGGGAAAGAGTAGGGAAGGTGAAAATTGGTAATGTAATGTTGAACAATTGCACACCCAAATTCCCCTTTCAGATTTTTGAGGCATCAGGAAAGCATTTGGTCCACTGGTGAGGTGAAGCTTTCTGCATGTTATAGATATTATACCTACAACCTTCCCAATGAAGATGTTTTAACTTGAAAAAAAAATGAGCATTAACATTAATGTGTTGTGGGGATTGGAAGCACTTACACTTTCAATTAATTAAGATGACAACTGATTCTCTTTATGACATACCTATAGCGTTATTTTTTCATCACAAATGGATGAGACGTAAATACCTACTAGCTTCACTCCTTTTCGGCAGAAGAAAATGCTATTTTGAATATTTTTCAACAATAACCTCAAATGCCTCTAAGTGAGTTTTCACCCTAAACTATGACTCATTAGTAAAAGGGGTCATTCGATTAAGTCTAGTAAATACTCTCATTTTTGCATTTAACAATCTCTATACCTCCTTCACGGCTACCGGCCCTCAGCATATTCCGTACTTTCGTTACAACCTTATCATAATGCCACGCCGCTCACTTGTTTACCTTATTAGCCCTTCATCCCTACCTTCTAACCCTCATGCATTCCACTTCTCTCTGCTCTACCCTTAAACCTCTTCTTCACTCTTTTCCTTTTACCTCCTCCTCTTCTTTTATAAATATCCTCCTCTTTATCTCTTTACTTTTAGCTCCCCATCTTTTTGTCTTCCCCTTTTCTTTTTGTGTTTTCTACATGATCTCTTTGACCCCTAGATGACATTGACCCTCTTATCCCGAATCTCATATTACCACAATCAAGGCCATACTTAACAACTGTCAATTTATGTGTAAAGCTTACACAATAATCTTAAATGCACATTTTTAAGGCAGAAACATAGTGAAAACATGTTGTGTCTGTGTATGCATAGTATGTGGATGAGTGAGAGAGAGGAAAATGATCACTGTGATTGTCACACTTGGCCTTGTTTCTAGAGTCGGAAAGCATTATATAAGTTGTAAGCAGTGCTATCTACAGTAAGATAGCATTACACATGTTATTAGCAGTGCGATCTACAGTAGATAGCAGTATACATGTCAGCAGTGCTATTACAGTAGAGAGCATATCCAAGTTGTAAGCAGTGCTATCTACAGTAGATAGCATTACACAATGTTATTAGCAGTGCATCTACAGTAGATACCATTACAAATGTTGTAAGCAGTGTTATCTACAGTAGATTATGTGCCATTATACATGTAAGAAGTGATATCTACAGTTAGATAGCATGACACAGGTTCTCATGTTCGTCACCATGGACATCTTATCTGACATCCTTCACTATTACCACAAACTCAAGGAACATACTTTACAACTTCAATTTCTGTGTAAGCTACACAATAATCTTCAACTGCAAATTTTTTAATGCATGAAACATAGTGAAACAGGTTTTGTGCCCTGGGCTAAATTTTGTGTCTGTGTATGCATAGTATGTGGATGAGTGAGAGAGGGAAATGATCACACTGTGATTTTCCCACTGATGGCCTTATTATCTAGAGTAGACAGCATTATACAAGTTGTAAGCAGGTGGTATCTACAGTAGATAGGATTATACATATGTTGTAGGCAGGGTTATCTACAGTAGTCGCATATACATTTTAAGCAGTGCTATCTACAGTAAAACAGCATTATACATGTTGTCAGCAGTACTATCGACGTAATAGCATTATACATGTCAGCAGTGCTATCTACAGTTGATAGCATATATTTATCAGTGTTATTTTTTTTGTTTAAAACAGGTAGATAGCATTATACATACAAGCAGTGCTATCTACAGTTTAGATAGCAGTTGACTGTGGTCAAGCCAGGTTATTACAGTTGAGAGCATAATTACATTTCAGGCAATGCGATCTACAGTAGATAGCAAAATACATGTAAGCAGTGATAATCTACAGACAGCATATACATGTCAGCAGTGCATCTTACAGTAGATAGCATTATAGATTGTCAGCAGTGCTATAGTACATTAGATAGCATTTACACGTTGTAAGCAGTTGCTATCTACAGTACATATTGCAAAATTACACCCTTATTTTCTCATTCAGACAGTGCACTACAACACTGAGTTTATATTGGTCCAAGCCAAGTGTATGTCAAAGAATATATACCATTGCTGCCATAGGGTGGCAAACTCCTATAGGGAAGCATGTGTAGTTATGTGTATTCTGATTTTATAGTGGACAAGCATATTTGGCGTCTTATACCTAAAATCTGGACATGTAAGCATTGATATCCCCACGTAGATAGCATTATACCTGTTGCAAGCTGTGCTATCTACAGTAGATAGAATTACATGTTGTAAGCAGTGCTAGCTACAGTAGATAGCATAGCATGTAAGCTGTGCGATCTACAAGAGATAGCATTATCAAATTTGGTTGCAGCATGCTATCTACAGTATAGCCATTATATACATGTTGTAAGCATGGTTATCTACAGTAGATAGCATTATACATGTAAGCAGTATTATCTACAGTGGATAGCAATATGTGTTGCAAGCAGTGCTATCTATAGTAGATAGATCATACATTAAGCATTGGCAAGCATCTTTTGGTCTATGACCTGTAAGCTAGTGCTATCGACAATAGGATTGCTTATTACATGAAGCAGGGCTATTACAGTTGCTAGATGCATTTATATTGCTATCTACAATAGATAGCATTATACATGTAAGCGTGCTACCTACAGGGTAGCTAGCCTTATACATGTCGGTTCAGCAGTGCTCTACAGTAGATAGCATTATTATGTTGTTCAGAGTGTATTTACATCAGATAGCATTTATACATGTTGCAGCAGTGCTACTCTAGTTGATGAATTCATACATGTAAGCATTGGACAAGCCTATTTGGTCATCACTTGTAAGCAGTGATATCTACAATAGAGTGATTTACATGTAAGCCCCAACAGTGCTGTCTACAGTTGATAGCATTACATATTACATATCGTGCTATCTACAATAGTATAGCAGTTACACTGTTGTTAGCGTGTTATCTACATAGATAGAATTATAAGTAAGCCTGTGCTATCTCCAGTAGATAGCATACACTGTTGTAGAGTGTTATCTATAAAGATAGCATTATACATGTAAGCCGTACTATCTACAGTTGATAACACTTATACATTTATAAGCAGTGCTATCTACAGTAGGATAGCATATAACTAGTCGGGATGTGCGATCTATAGTAGATAGCATTTGCATGTGTCAGCAGTGCTATCTACAGTTAGATAGCATTATACATGTTGCAGGCAGTGTATCTACAGTTGTAAGCCAAGTACTATCTACAGTAGATTGCATTATACCTGTTATAAGCCACAGTGTACCTACAGTAAGATAGCTTATACATGTTATAAGCAGTGCTACCTACAGTGAAGCATTATAACGTTGTCAGCAGTGCTATATACAGTAGATAGCATATACAGTTGTCAGCAGGGCTATCTACAGTAGATAGCATTAGATATGTTGTCAAGGTGCTATTACATTAGATAGATTATCTGTTGTAAGCAGTGATATATACGTACATAGTTGCAAAATTACACCTATTTTCTCATTCAGGACAGTGCAAGACAATACTGAGTTTATTGAACCCAGGCCAAGTTCTATGTCAAAGATTTATTTTCACTGAGTGGAGACTATACCACTGCTGCTAGGGGGGCAAACTGCTATAGGGGAAGCATTTGTGGGATGTGTATTCTGCTTTTTCTAGTGGACAAGCAGATTTTGGTCGATTACCTAAAAATCTGTACACATGTAAGCCATTGCTATCTACAGTAGATAGCATTGATTACAATGTGGTAAGCAGTGCATCTACAGTAGATAGCATTACACATGTGGTAAGCAGTGTTATCTACAGTAGATAGCAGTATACATGTAAGCTGTGTGCGGATATCTACAGTAATGCATTACAAATGTTGTATAACAGTGTATATTACATAGTAGCTGATACACGTAAGCAGTACATATACGTTGATACATTATACATGTTTGAGTGCTATCTATAGTAGATAGCATTATACATGTCAGCTGTGCTATTATAGTAGATAGCATTATGCATGGTGTCAGCAGTGCTATCTACAGTAGATAGCATTATACATGTTGCAGGCAGTGTATCTACATTTGTAAGCAGTTTACTATCTACAGTAGGAGCATTAACATTATAAGGCAGTGCACCTACAGTAGATAGCATATACATGTTGTCAGCAGTGCTACCTACAGCAGATAGCAGTATTACATGTTGTAAGACAGGTTATCTTACCAATGTAGCATTATTCACTAAGCATACTATCTACAGAGATAGCATACAGTTATAAGCAGTGCTTATCTTAGTAGTAGCTTATACATGTCAGCAGGGCTATCACAGTAGATAGCATTATTACTATTGTGTGCAGCAGTGCTGTCTAGTAGATAGCATTATACATGTCAGCTGTGCTATATACAGAGATAGCATTATAATGTTGTCAGCAGTACTATCGATATGTGAACATGATATTACAGTTGATAGCATTATACATGTTGTCAGCAGTGACATCTACAGCAGGGTTCACACTAGGGTTTGAAATAGACATCTACTTGGACGCAAATTTGTTTCCCTGAGGTGAAAAAAGTGTGTCAACTTCAAATTATAGGTGTGTCAAGTTGAGCACTGTTGTAAAGCAATCCATACATCCAATTCCAAAAACCTAGACTGAGCATATTGTAAAGTAATGATGAACTTAAACTCCAAAGGAACGGCGTATCTTGAATACCTTTGGGACGGTGAGAGAGGGTTCGGACTAAATAAACGACGTAAATAAGTCAATTTACACCTATATTACTTTTCCCGATTTGCTACATGTATTAATAGTAACAGATAATGATTTGTTTGAGTGAAATGATACAATATTGTGACCAGGTGCCAGAGCAGATCTGTGATTTGCATAGTTAAGTGGCTATATTTTGCATTCCACATAGACGCAAACTTTTACTCTATCTAGACCAAAGTGCGTCCCACCTTGGAAAAGTGCCATCCAAATCCGCAAAAACGCACACTGCAGTACTACAATCATCGAAAAAACTATTTGTAAAACTTGATCAATATATTGGAATCATTGCCATGTTCACAAATGATATCGAATTTTTTTTTTTGGGTAAGTCATAGTTCTTTAAAAAGCATGGTCCTTCCCTTTTAACCCAAATTCTCCTCCACTCCCCATTAATCCTGTTGGGGCCTGGGGACGCTGTTGACAACAATGACGCGGATCAACATTGAATTGAGATCGGAAGGGGTCACCTTTTAGGATGGGGGCGTGTGTTGATGTTTAGAGTTGTTTGGCTTTTTTTTGCTCAATTGGAAGTTTGGTCTTAAAATGTAGATATAATGGTCCGAGAACCAAATCAATTGTTAACCATTTTTTATCCCTTCCGTTTTGGTGGCCATCTTGTTTTTCAAAATGGCTGCCATTTCACATATTTGCTCTATATTCCGCGACTTCTTAGCACCATAGAAGGCTCAAATTGGGGGCAATACCAATGTTTGTGATGGTCAAAGACCAACTATCACATCCAAAGTCACAGATAGTTTCCTTCCGAGGTTATCTGAATTTCCAAAATGGCCGCCATTTTCACATATTTTTCTCTATATCGGACTTCTTATCACTGAAGGCTCAGTTTCTGTGGCAAAACCCATGTTTGTGATGTCATTGAACGCAAATATTACTCCCAAAAATCACAATTGTTTCCTTCAGGCGGCCATTTTGAATTTCAAAATGGCCGCCATTTTTTAACATATCCTTCGCCTCAATATCTGGACTTCTGAGCACATGGAAAGCTCCAAGTGGTGACAATACCGCCATGTTTTGGTGATATCAGGACCTAGATTACATCCAGAAGAGTCCAGACCAATTAATTTCCTTCTGGCTGGCCATCTTAATTTCAAAATGGCTGCCATTTTAAATGTAATACTTACTTCACACTCCAATTATGGGACTTCTTTCTGGGCACATAGAGCGCCATTTGGGGCAATACTCCTGTTTGTGTGTTAATGAAAATATATATTACATCCAGAGAGCCCAGATTGTTTCCTTCTGACAGCCATGTTTAATTTTAAAATGGCCACTATTTTTACATATACTTCGGCCCTATATCTGGCCTTCTGCGCAAATAGCTCAAATCTCTTTCCACTAGATATACATCCTAGTTGCACCGACCACTTAAAGCCTGGAATCCTGGTAGAGCAAATGGCTATGTGTGTTTTACTAAGTTGATATTTGGGTTTCAATGTTTTTGCTGTCCATAGTTCCAGTGAAATTTCAAGTTTGAAACCAACATCCACAACTATCTATTAGCGTCCACCACCGCGATGCTTTTCACCATGTGCGCAAAATGTCCCTGGCTGTCACTTGAGTTGGGGATGTCAGATGGATCATGTTGCATGTCTCGGCAATTGCATCAATGTGTTTACAAGTTCACCGGTGATGGTCTGAGACTACTGATCAATCGCAAGATAACAGTGACCGGCAAATCATGCTCGGCGTTGGGCAACGAAGATAAGAATTGGAGCTAGTGATTCTCCATATTGGTCTTTGGTCCATGCTCCCGCCAGATATGTTGGTTTCTCTCTCGCAATAAGCAACCTGGTGTAGGTGCCTTCCAGTCTATCCTGTATTACTCCTTTTTCATTGTCCAGTCTCAAATCCATATAACATGATACTCTAATACACAAGGCGTCTAGCAGAACTTCAGTTTGGTGAATTGGAGAGACCAGATTGCCATAAGTAGTGGGTGTAATTTATTGAAGGCATTCCAAGCTTGTCCTTAATTTGGCGTGACAGGAAGTCTTTTTGCTGTCGGCCGGTAACATAGGACCCCAGGTACTTGAAGTCCCTGACCTCTTTGAGTTGGGTAACGTTGGAGTGCAGATCGGTTGATGACAAAATATCTTCCTCATTGACGGTCAATATTCCTCTTCTGTCATTTAGACGTAGGCTGACTTTGTCTGCAGCATTCTCAAGTAATGTTAGTAGATCTTGTGCACCACATCTCAGATCGCTTGTTAGAGCTGTGAATGCCTGACTTTGGTGACACCTTAGAACGCGTTGGGTTTGTGGTGAGTCCTTGTCGCTCATGATCAAGACTGGTCTGAGGTGTAATCAACACCCACGTTACGAAGAGTAGGGAGCAAGAGTAGTGGTTAGGAACTCCTTGTGGGCTCATCCATGGTCTGCACAAGCAGATGGATGATCATACAGGATGGCAATTGCTTTGATCAGTCTCATCTGGGACACCATAGTCGGTAAGAATATGCAGCATTACATCTCTGTTGACAGTCAAAAGCCTTGGAAAAGTCCTAAACCACATTGAAAGCTTTCTTTGGAATTCGCAACACTTCTCACGATCCTTCTGAGGGCAGTATCTGAGGTAGTGTTGATTCTGCCCTTTGCGAAAACATTCTGGTTCGGCTGAGATGGGATCTATGTAGAGACGATATCGTTGAGCACATGAGTTGTAGACTTATAGCCAGTGGTGACGTGTTGATGCCTCTTAGTTTTTGGGTTGTTGGAGGTGGTCACCTTTCTTTTTCTTTTGTCAGCCTGGTTTGTTTCCCATTGTAGGTGTTCGCTACAAAATTCCAACAGTTTGATATGAAAAAGTGGAAGTCTAGATTACTGCAGGATTGTTTCTCGGGACCATGCGTCTTGGTGTTGTTAAGTTCTTCAGGCAGATCAGACGCGTCCTCTATCGTGACAGGTCCAGTCGTGATAGGAGGGTGTCCTGCTATCTTGTGATTGACGAAAGGTTCATCAAGGTTAATGTTATGCTGTAACTGGGCTTGCCAAGTAGAGAACTACCGTGCTGAAACCAGGTCCGGGGCGCTTTTCAGTTGTTACAAAACCTTGATTCTTATAGGTGGGGTAGCGTTCTGCAGTCAGCTCCCTCGTGCCCTCCCAGGAAGCAGCATGCTTGTATTTGTTCTGTAGGGTGTCAAGTGCTTCAAGCTTGGATTAACATGCTCCCAGACCACGTGAAGCATCATCAAGGGTGACCTTAGGCAGCTGCATCAAGGTTCTGCTTGGAGCCCGGTGGATTTAGTACGGTGCTTCTTGGTTGCAGACGTTCATTTTTTCTCGGCCTTTGATGACTTTTGTCATTTGAGGCAAAGGCAGTAGTCTTCTTCTTTCTCTCTAGGTAGGCATCTCCTGCAATGTCCTTGTTGGCCCCGAAAGTGCGGCCAATCAATATACTGTGCTGGTTCTACTCGTTCAAGCTCATCAACAAGAGTGTGAACCTGTTATGTACTGCTACAGTATCTGTCACAGAGCTTTGTTATCTTCCGCTACGCTTCTTCCAGTCAATTTGTTTTTCATGGATCTCTAGGAGGGTTTACCCTGACGGTAACTTATCCTGCTCCTGCAAGAGACACTTCTATGATCAGACTTATCAGCTTAAAAAGTAATGTACGCTCTTGAGTTCTTAATAATGCTGTTACCCACCCCCTCTAATGACCAAATTGTCCAGTTTTAGGCATCGGTATGTCCACAGTTCTACTTGCTTGAGTTGAACAAGGCTAACCCGTTTCATGAATTCCCTCACCTACACCCCACCTCCACTGGAACCTGCCGCTGCCGCAAGCACGCGAACAGCGCGTCCTCAGGCCCCAAGACTACACCGCAATCTTCCAGGGATGCACAGAAGATTATGGGCTTGAGCTGCCATCGGCGGTGGCATGGACATTCCATGGGGTAAAGCGAGAGACAGTTTTCATCTGGATGGTAGCATCAAATGACGTTTGTTTCAGGATTCCCCATCAGTGTAAGCTTCAGAATGGCCTCATTAATAGTTGACAGCCTGGGCGTGACTTGATAGCCTTTGGCCAAAAAAGAACCCCACACCTCCTGGAGCTGATTTTTTCTTATATTTCCCAGGCGGAGGCTGTCATAAGTGCACTGCCAGGGATATTCGCTGTGCTCAGTGCGGTGTTCTGTTGCAGATGACATCATATCATAACCGTTTGTGGCTTCTTGTCCAAGTTCTTCTTTCTTGGTTGTTGATGATAGTGTCTGGACGTTCTATGTGCTGATGATGAAAGTTGGTCCCCTGCCATCTTTAGTCAATAATAAGGGTTGGACCTTCCAATAACTTTAAGGACCAACCCATCGTCCGAATTGAAGAGTACCAATGGTTCACTCGGAAGCACTGCCTTCAAACAAGTGCTAACTTTTTACAAAAAGTCATGCTCTCCATGTGCTAAATAGTAAGCTGGGATTTGGCCAGGTCTCCAGCACCCTTTTTTGTTGGGATGGTCCTTAGCCTTTGTCCTTCACGGTGACACTCTGCCACAACATCAATATCAAACCATCACAAACATGGGTATTGCCCCAAAATGAAGCCTTTTATGTTTTCTCATAATCACCGACATTGGGCGTATATAATATATTAACAAAAAGAAAAATGCCGACCAGTTTGAAATTCAAATAGCCCCTTAAGAACAAGCGTCGACTTCCTGATGTAATATACGTGTTCCTTGATATCACAAACATTGGGTAATTGCCACCACACTGGAGCTTTCCCTCATGTTGCCCAGAAGTCCAGATATTGGGTGAAGTATAGGTTAAAATGTCAGCCGATTTTTGAAATTCAATCTGGCTGCCGAAGGAACAATCTGACTTTTTTTAGGTATATTTGTGTCCCTTGCATCACAAACATGGTATGCCGCCAACCTTGAGCTTCTATGTTGGCTCAGCAGTCAATTAGAGGCAAAAATGTGAAAACTGGGCGCCATTTTTAATTCAAGATGTCCGCCAGAAGGGAACAATCTGCGACTTTCTGAATGTGATATTTGTGTTTCCGGTGACACAACATCAAAACAATGGGGGTATTGCCACAATATGAACCTCCCCCCTCGTTGCTCATAATCCAGATAGAGAGCAAATAGGTTGAAATGGTAGCCATTTTGAAATCCAAGTGGCCGCCCAACGGAAGGGATAAAAAAAAAATGGTTACACATTTGATTTGGATTCCTGGGACCGATTATCTACATTTTAAACCCAAAATTCCATTGTAGCAAAAAAGCCCACACTGACACACTGTCCCATCTATTTTCCCCCTACTCGGTCAAGTGGAGTGACAATGTTGTCATGCAGTCCTACTACATTGGCAACAGTGGTATCTACAGTAGCTAGCATTATCCATTTTGTACGCAGTGCTATCTACAGTAGACAGCATTATACCTGTAAGCTTGGCTATCTACAGTAGATATCATTATACATGTGTCAGCAGTGCCTATCTACCGGATATAGCAATTCTACATGTTGTGCAGTGCTATCTCCAGGAGTATACAAGTACACATGGTTGAGGGGAAGTAGTGAAAATTACAGTCCCGAGGTGTTGTTGGGACTACCCTGTCCACGAGACGCAGTCAAGGGAAGGTAGTCCCATCATCCCAACACCAAGGTTGTGTATCACATCAACAAGAATGTATCACTCTACTGTATCACCGTACTGTAGGATTCTACAAAATCCAAATCCTCTTTTATATCGCTGGCATTCCACTAGTAAACTCCTTTGCTTCAAACTGTTGCAAAAATAATCCCGATGGCTTACTCGACCACTCGTTTGGAGTGCGTGTTATAATAATAGTAAATTACATTCCAATTTTTGCTTCACAAACTACGGCAACAATGTCAACAGCAGATGCTTATTTGACCATGTGATGAGCAAGCTACATGGTACACTGCATACGACGTTCGCGTAATTCCACTAAGCTGTGAACTGACTCTGGGAGATATGAGATGTCGGTGTAGGAGTTGCCAGTAGTTTGTGCTTTTCCCCACTGGGAAGTAGGCGAAATGTTCATTTGACAATCCTAGCGGAGCTGGTCCAATGAAAAAGGTCGCGGCTACCTAATAAAGATCCGAGGTATCAGTAAATAGCATATACATTGGGTTCAGCAATGCTATATACAGTATATTCTACAACTATATAACATCCTTTCTTTTGAGGATGGGCATCACCAGACTTTTTTAAAGTTGTATAAAATTTGAGTTGCCTTGTAACAAAGTGTTTCAAGATTACAAGACTTTTAAGTTGTGAATGTTACACTTTTTGATTAAACACAATTTTCACTTTTGTCCGTCAAATGTAACATTCGCATGAAAAACAGTATTTGGTTTGAAAAAAAGATAGGTTGGAAAACAGATAGTTGAAAATTGGGTTGTTATGAATAAGGGACTAAAATAATCATATATCTATAAGTAAGTAATTAAAATAGTCTCACAAAAATAGGTAAAAAATCAACACATTTGTTGACTCTTCTATGTTATAGTAAGGATCATGTTGTTGTCCATCAAAATATGTAATGTTAGCACTAAAAAGGGGATTTGAGGGTTCTATTTACAGGTCTTTGCCCAAATATACTTCTTGAAGTGTGTTTCGCCTCAAAACTTTCCAATTAAAACTGGTAAAAATACTCCAAAATTATGCATACGTAAAATCGGAAAGATTCGGACCCCTCTATCGTAAAACATGCCATAAAGAGAGACGGTCCATAAGTAATCTAGTATCTGTGTAAGCGCTACACGATGCGGAGTGTACTGCAAGTGCATGCACACTGCTTGTTACTTGCACTCTAAATTACTTTCAGAGACAAAAAGTTGAGCAAAGGGCAAAAGAAAATGAAATAGAATAAGGCTCAGTTAGTTTATGTTTTAATGATATTGCTAGTAAATTCATGTCTACTGAATGATAAATTTCTTACCCTGTTTGTTTTCACACAACACAAAAAAGTCAAAGGTTTTGATGCCATACCACATTTGGCCTGTGGTCTTGTGTGGTATGGCACCAAAACCATTGACATAATTTCCTTCTGCATGAACAAACATGAGATAACTAATATGCTATGATCTTTGCTCATAAATATTCAATTAGTCAACATCAATATGGCATTATAAACCATTCCAACATTGACTCTAAACTCTTCTGAGCAGATCACAGAAATTTGGGCAATGGTCATGGGTTGCAATCATTAAGTCAGATGGAGGCACTCTTTGTAAGCCATTTGGAAACCAGCTAGCTTGAGCAGCAAGGGTGGAAGAAATAGGCAGTCTTTCAGTCGTTTAATATAGCAATATGCAGAGAGAGAGCGTGCACACCCAGGGGTCTAAAAAACCTTGGGGATAAAAACAAAACTCCACCATAGCTGTAATATGTGACCCACTCCTACAAACCAGGAACAAAGTGACTTATTCATTATTTGATCAGAGCCAGTCAGGAATATCTAAATCCCTACTTCATCTTTAACAATAAAAGCAAGTATGACTTTAGTTGCCTTGAAACAGACTAATCCCACTAGCCAAGTGATGGATTTTAAATGTGACAAAAATCTCACATATGACATTTTGCATCTCTGGAGGACTTCTCTTTTAATCATTTGTACTTGAAGTAGACAAAACTGGAATGCTAACAGTGACCAGGCTTTACATAGACAGTTGTCTGCCCACTTGCTGATATGAGTTTTTGGCCCAAAGATATGGTCCTGGACCAGATATTTTCAACCCGTCACATAGCGGCGCTATTCATGATTATGTGTGGGCTTTATTCTGTTAATGTGTTTATTTAAGTATTACAAAAGAGCGATGTTCTGCCGGCTTGGATTGCGTGGCATGCGTCTGCGGGCGCTCGTCTTGTAATTCGAAAATCGTGGGTTCGATCCCTACTCCAGGCGTAAAATTTTACTTTGTTTATTATTTTCTTGGAGTTAAAGATTGCAATGAAAACATCATAGTTGGCGATTGAAGTAGAAAATAATGAATAGCTGCCTTATGAGATAATTTAACTGCTTATGGTCCTGGACTATAATACCGGGCCAGAATCTCACATGTGCTGCCCACTTTGCTTGGGTTAATATAATAGTGAGGCATAACAAACAAGGTCTTCCACATATCATTTCTATGGTTCTGCTTACATGGAAGATGTGTAATCAGAAGTGTTGATCACTCTATTCAGATTCTTTTAGGCCGAGGTATTTCTCTCTGCAGGAAAAAAAAAGCCTGAGTGTGCTTCTATGCAATGTATCGGTGCTTGGTGGTGTTCTCATCTGTCATTTTCTATGCAATTTCCATGCTTAGCAGCACTGACGGTATCAAGAACTTCTGAGAAAACTTGATATTTAGGTACCAGTCACATGATAGTAAAGAAATGAGTTTCCTGTTGGTGTGTTTGTACATGATAGTGTATAGGCAGTTTAATTAGAGGGGGTGCAAACTTAGCAGCTTCTTAATACATACCTGACACGAGGCCCAGAGATGTAGGTACATCCATTGGCATAGCTGTGTCATTCAAAGCTGTCTCTTTTGCTGTCCAAAAATCTTTCCATGCCAGAGGATCACTTTGCAAATCTTGGAAAAATCCTGAGGCATCTCCAGATGCAGCTTCCAGGAGGCTAAAAGCACCTATGATATTTGAAAAAAATGGATACAAAGCAAGTCAAGGAGGGTATCTGTGATGTTAAAAGGCAATACAACTAAAAAACTAATTTAATAAACTTATTACTGCTGCTTACCAGTGCTTGAAATACATTTTGCCTGTGAGAGTATCACCAAGTCGTCTTACAAACAGAGAACAAAAAGCTTCATTAGGGTAAGGTGGAAATCATAATTACATTAGTTAAATGCTTTTTAAGGACATGTGAGTTGTCCAACCTCTGTACGCAGATCAACATTTTTCTGTGACAGTTGACATTCTACCTGACCCTGGGTCATTTTTAGACTTTCTTCCTGGATCTTCCAAGGAAATTCTCCTCGTTCAGCAAAAATTGGAGAATGGTGGTAAACTTTTAACCGTGCACAACGCATGCCAGCCAATTTTGTCCATTTCAATTGGCTACCTACTCCTTTGTTCAACTCCAAAATAAACCACAATTTTGGGTAAACAAATGATTTTTTAATAATGAATGTCACCAGCCGGCGACATTTATTCAGCAGATGACAGAAAGGGCGTTTAACAACAAGAAAACCACGGCCGGAGCCCGATTACCATGATATGAAACCCTGTTTGGACCATTCTGTACCTTTGTGGTTTTAATATCAACAAGTCGGAGTCTATGAATTCATGTAATAGACATATTTGCTGATTAAAGTTTATGGCAAACTTAAAGGTTGGCCTACAGATTACCTGCATGCCCTTAAGCGAGCTCTTATTACTGTCCCTATCTGTTTTGGGTATGTTATTTTACCTGCCAATATCTCTCTATTCTTCCAATGGCGCCGGATAGACTATCATTTGCAATCAATTGAAGAAATTTCATATTGTGTGAAACTGTGCCAGTGTCACTTTAATATTGGTCAAAGCCAAATAGGACCACTTTTTTCACTTCTAACATCCAAACCAAACATCTTTTCGCCCTAAGATTTCTTCAGAACACAACCACATTTTTGACCCTCCAGTAACATGTGGGGATTGGGGACCAGGCTATTAGCAATAGGGCAATGGACATCAAATTTTGAAACTAACTTATGGGACATGTTTTCTCCGGAATTGGTTATGCGAGATAAAATAACCATTCAATAGAGGCAGTCCAAATGGGAAGGCTCTTCTACTCATTTCCCAACCAGAGGTACAATGGTATCATATCAAATGATATGCAGTAACTTTAACATGGAACAATCCCCTTTTCATCTCGGGGTTGGACTTTTTGAGTAACCCGCACCTATTGCTGATAACATTCTATATCAAAGATTCCGTCTTCTCACCAGAAACATTCACCATCCTTTATAAAGTAGAAGACGCCCCGCCCCCCCGCACCGCCGCGACCCATTCCTTTTTACAAAATTAAGCGTATTTTTAAGCGTGTAGTGCGTTCCTCTAGCGTAACACGCACTGCCGGTGATTCGGTGCCATGCTCCTTGACAACAATCCGCCGATGCTGAGTGGCTCAATCGTACATGATCAGTGCATAATTTACATAGTACTTTGGCCCCCCGGAATTGTCATGAAGATGGAACCTAACGCTTAAAGGAATTGTGGGCTCATAACTTTACTTACCCAAAAGCACTTTGAGGCATCTTCAATGATGTCAAGACTTGTTTCCTCCCTGGATTCCTCCTCTAGTATCCTTAACTCCCAGGTAGTATCAGCGGCTGTTTTCTATTAACAAATCATGTTACACAACACCTTACTCTAAAACCGATACTGCATATGCATGACTTTAAAAGTTGCAACGAGATTTTGAGGAATCCAAATATTTTGTTATAATAGTAATTCATATAGATTAGACACTCAATAGATTTCTTGAAACCTTGTTTTGGGGCTACAGAAATGTCTTAAGGAGAGGAAAAAAGCGATTTGATTTCCTTACATTTCAATATAGGCTGATTTTGTATTTTACAAATAAACAATTCTCAGCTTCATCATCCGTTCAGATTGGGATCTTTTGGATAGAAAGCTTTACCATCAGGGCAAAAATCATTACTTTCGATATTTTAGGGACAACTCTTATGTGTGAATCCTTGTTGACAGCTTTCAAGCCTTTATTTATCTTGATTTAATTGATGAAAGATACAAGTGTTTTAATAACAATTTTAAATCATAAAATTAAAGCCACTCTCAGTGAGGTTCACTTGAAGTGTTTGATTTGCAAGAGTATCTTAGATTGAATGATAGGTGGGTAGAAATCCAATAAGTTATTTTTTGTACCACTGAAAAAGTTAAAGACTAGGAAAAAACAGTAAGTGTTTCAAAGAATATGAATCTTCTCCATTCACTTGCATGTTGTATAGTAAGTGTGCATTATGGACAGTAATGAAAAAAAAAAAAAAAAAACTAAAATAATATTAAATATTTGGTTTTGTACTTATTAGGTTGTTTTCAGACTACACAGTTGTAGGGTATGTAAAATAGCTTACTTGTTACAGAACTGCAAAAATTAGATTTTTTAATGATTTTTTCAATTTTATGATTTACAAATCACGGATAGTGCCTTTACTGTCATCTAGGAGACCGCAATCTGGACCACTTTGTTAATATGTTTTTGCTGTTTAGGTCGCCTGCAAATGACTGAGAACAAAACCATCTCTAGGGTTACTTCATCAATTTTTTTTTTTGGTTGAATTAATAAATTTAATATATAAATACATCAATAAATGTTTAGGTGCCCCTCGAATGGTCTTGTGTCTCTTTTGCTACATTAAATCGTTTAAGGCGTTTTTCGAAATCATTTTAAGATAAAATGCATCCTAGGTATTTAGGTTGCCTCACATTGGCTAAGATAAAGCATCTCTGGTCACCTTTAGATCATTCAGGTGGCATTCATCGATTTATTAATATAAAGCGATTCATTTAGGTCTCTTCTGAAAAAGTCCTAGTTATCTTGGTTGTAAAGGCAAGTCAGACATTGTTTCAATCGGAGTTTCACATAAGATAACATCAATAAAATCTTTAGGGTTTGCCTCATATTGGCTGAGAATACAACATCTCTTGGGTGCCTTCAAATTATTACGCTTGTATTCATCAATTAAATAATTGCCATACATAGTCGTTATATAAGTTGGCGTTTAATATGTGTGCCTTGAAATTGGCTAGTCTCTAGGTTTTAAGATAAACCCTTTATAATTGTTTTCAATAAAATGAAACAATTAAAAAAAAAAAACAGTGTATTTTTGTTTTAAATGAATGTATATCCGCTAACGAATTAAAGTGACCAGAGATATTTCTATCTCAAGTCATTACGGGTAAACTAATTACTTCTTGATGCATTCTTGCCAAGATTTTTGTTTACTTCATGAAACAGCCTAAACGATGTTAATTGACCAAGGGACAAATAGCCAATTTGAGGCGACATAGAACGCTTGTTGAATGTTTTTTTCGCACGAAGTTGAACGACAACAACCTAAAAGGTGATCAAACCGCGTTTTTCTAGCGCTTATATTCTGTTGGTGATGAAGTTTCATGCATTACCACCTGAGCTAATATCAGATAACCTTATACGTTTGAAGTATGTTAAAATAAAATAAATTGATGGGAAAAGTAAATGGTTTGAAGGCAACCAAAATATTCTTTTATAATACCTCGGATAGTTCGAGTCTTCCTAAAGGCTTAGTGATTTAGTTCATTTAAATTCAAAATGCATCCTAAGCTGATTTAAAGGTGTTCAAGAGATTTTGAAACTCAGCAAATATGAGTAACCTAAATACTTACTGGGCATTTATATTATTGATGTAAACAACTTTGTTTACCAAGAGACTTAGCCAATTTAAGGCGACCTAACTAATATTATATGTACTTTTATGAACCAACGGATTTGAAGATTTAACAAGTGATATTTAATCACACACCTACTGTTTATAGTCCAGCAGCGGGGAGGAAGTAGATAAAATCTCTGATAAAGTTTTTTTTCTTCTCATCTGATTAATGATTTCTTGAAAGGTATATAATGGGAATCCCGCGTGGGTGGTAAAAAAATTGCCACCCTTGGGCAATTTGAGAAATCCAAGATGGCCGCCATTTCAATTCACTGTAAAAAAACCCCAAAATTTATGGCCGTTTCATGGACAAGAAACCCCAAAATGCTTGGTAATGGGGTTTTTTTTAATAATACATCTGTTTTAGGTAGGAAATGTAAATTACAATGTATCTTGGAAGGCACGCTTTATTAATTTGAGAAATCCCAAGATGGCCCGCCAATTTTAAAGCAGAAAAACGCGAAAATGCACTTTTCACCAGAGAGGCAACCCAAAATACACGTTTTATCATTTTTTCTCAATCGTAGTTATATATCTCTATATGTAAACTATAATAATTAAGATGGATGTGAAATTTCACCTTTAGGTCAATTAGAAAAAATCCAAGATGGCCTTGCCGTGTGCCATAAAACACTAAAATATTGCAGTTTGTACAAACGGGGCAACTCAAAATTCATTTTTGTAGCTGTTACCTAACCCGAGAGCCGACCAACTTGTGAGTTTCGGTGTGCGCTACGGATGGTTGAGGCACCCATCCTTGTGTCGCTTCGCTACTGGACCGTATATGGGTTGGGGCATTTAGATGAAAAGCTGTTGTCTTCCGGAGCCCTTCAAGATGCCTTGAGGTACAATTTTTGGGCCCTACCGTGCACCAGGTTTCTTCTTCGACCGTCTCCGCAGCAAGGCCTTGGTTCCGGGAGAAACAACTGGGCAGGTGTGAAAGACGAGTCTGATTCTTAGCGGGGGGGATGGACACTGCCGTCCTCTACCACTGCAGGTGAGCCTCGTCCAATTGACAAGGTATGTATTTCTGAACCCCATCGCCCGGAAACGACTGCCACCAGAGAGGCCGTCTTCCTAGTCCAGGACACTGGCCCCTCCATTGTCGAATTCCTCTAAGAACACCCTGGAGCACTAAGCGTCAGATCCCACTCCGGAAACGAAGTGAACGAACCTTCGGACGACGAAAACACCCCTCCGCAATTCATGAGGAATTGGGGCTGATTGAGACTACTTGCTGTCTCTGAAGCCCCCGGTGGAGCCCCAAGTCCGCGGTACGGGGTAAGCACTTGACTGTTTGGAGTCCCAAACCCTCAAGGAAAATTCCTGTTAGGAAATCCCCGATCTGCCCTACATACGCAGACAGCAGATCATCTCTCGATTGGCGCACCATCTATAGACCCGCAGAGTCGAGAATCAGAAGATTTCTCTAGTTGTACTTCCTCTTACTGAGCAGCGAGCGCGGCACCTGTTCAGAAAGTCCCGCCTGAGTGTAATTGTTGGCGGAAAGCGCCAGCTTAAAGTTGAGAGCGCGGATGGTACGCTCCTGGACGGACGCGTCGGCTGGTGGATCGCTACTAGC
This sequence comes from Ophioderma brevispina, assembly GCA_023653785.1. NCBI lineage: Eukaryota > Metazoa > Echinodermata > Ophiuroidea > Amphilepidida > Ophiodermatidae > Ophioderma > Ophioderma brevispina. Next base: position 28,703 of record JAMKCH010003750.1, read on the forward strand.
AGCCAATAGTCCCCCACTAGCAGTTCTAGAAGCCGTGGGAACCACTCTGAGTCCGGCCACATGGGTTCATCAACAGACCAGCCCCTTGGCGTCGCGAGCATCCTTCTCGAGGACTCGTCGTATCATCCGTAATGGTAGGGAGAGGGGATAGCATTTCACTGATCCACCATCGCAATCCTTTCCTTACCCACGGCTCTGGGCTCTTGACTCCATGAGTAGTACGGCGGGCCAGAGCCGTGATTCCCAGTGGAGGCGAATAGCTCCATTTTTCAAGATGCCTGACAGCCTCAAAAATTGACCGGCAGGAGGTGGCATTCCACTGACGACCCCTTACCTTCGATGGCGCCTGGATTGTGTGCCCTTCTGGAGAGGACGTCCTGCTAGGGACTTCTCCCACTCCTGTTACAATTGTGATGCTATTATTTAATGCAATGTCCCCCGTTTGCCTGCAACCACTCTAGGAGCCGAACTACCCTCCTTTACCTCCGTTGCAGAGATTGAGGTTTCCTTGCTCCCCCTGCTGAGGTTACGGCCACTACCGTCAAGTTTTAACATTGATATGATATCGGCTGGCATGGGGACCAACGCCCGACACTTTGTGGGACCCTAAGTGGGCCCTCAACAAGGGCGCCTACGTCCTCTGCTCACGTCACGGAAGTGTTTTAGTTTTCCCTGAAGGGGCTCCCACCAGGTCCAACTTGAGTGGATGTGTCCAACAACTGAGGTCGGGAACCAGCTTCAGGGGCACGGACTCCGAGGGACATTGGGTGGTCCAGGGTGGGAAGTACCTAGCAATGTGGATCTGATAACCCCTCATGCGGAATCTGCAGTAGGGGAACCATCCCAATGAGGCTGGTCAAAAGTCCCAGAAGCCGAAGCCATAGCCTTGCTGGGACCGCCCCTGCTCCTCCAAGATTGCCCTCGGCACACGCCACGACGAGGCTTTTCTTTCTGCAGAAGGCCTCATCACCTTTGCCAACAGAAAATCTAGTCTCGCTGCCCGCACTTGGGGCCTGGGAGAGTGAGAGGATGGACTTGTCGAGGTTTTTGATGTAACGAGTGCTTTATCAGGTCAAGGACCTCCTCTATAAAGGCGTGGAGCCTCTGCGCGGAGGGTGCCACCATAGTCAGTCGTCTAATAGACGAGGATGAAACTCCGATAGCCACCTTCACGACCCTTGTGAGGGTCCGTGGGCGGTCGACAGGCCGGAGGCAGGACCCGGAACTGGTAATCCACTCACCTCCGCCGTTTGTTTTGCTACACTTCTGTTAATCGATATTTCAGGGCATGTCATGATGACATCGCTGTGCAGGGGCACTTTTTGATTGATATAATGCACCGTACAACGCACCTTGATATAATGCCAGACTACTGGCTGCCCACGGTCTGAGGGGTTGTGACACCGTAGCACCATTGTACGTCATTGGCAAGGCGGGAGCCTTGAAAGTATTACAGGTCATCAGTGTTCAATTAACCTGCCTGGGTGTTACTTCTTACTACTTCGATCGTCTCAAGGTGATATCCTGAGCATCAACATCCATCATTCCTGCTATGCTATGGCAATCTGCATATCATCAGTCACTGTCGGAGGCAAGACAGAATGTAAGGATATCTAAAGTAGCTCAAAGTTCGGCTTCTGCACCTAAACAATGTTCTCTGCCTCCTCGCCACCACTTGAAGCCTTCAAGGAAATGTAGCGCCGTGCACACTCAGGTAGCTATCTGGAGGGATGCCTTCTGAAATCTTATCCATCTGAACTGTACCCAACTCAGGCATGGCTGGAACGAGAAGGCCATCTCTGTGCCAATCGCTGCCCAATATTGCCCTTACTCCTAATTAATTCTTGAAGTTGATTAGTGCTTGCATGTGGAGGTGAGGCCCCATGTGGATCAAAGGTGTGGATGTGTCTCTGCAAATAATCTGACTGTTCCATCTCTGTTTCATATGCGCACGGAGAACATAATGTTCAATGAGAAAACAAACCAAGGAAAACCAAGCGGAATAAGAAAACGGACAAGAGTGAACTATTAATGTGACCCTAATATCAAGTAAAGGTGTGCCATTGATCTGGTTTGGCGTATCACATTTGACAACTAGTAGTACGGTGTAAGAAGTAACCATTGTCCCGCATCTCACAGTCCGGGAATGGTGAACAATAGATCAATCGATTCAGTTGACTCTACCAACATTAGTTTCAACTCTTTATTCGTTATCGTCTATGGAGCCCGCCCCGTACTTGTCTCCCACCTGACTATATCTGCTTTCACAAAACCGGTACTTTATACTCTACACAATTGTTATTTACTATGGTTATAGTTGTCCCGATTGCTTAAAAATACCCCCCCTACGAGTAATGTGTTAAGAAATGCTCTTTGCCTTCATTTATCATTGATTGAAGGTAATATTTTAAAAATCATCGCCTTTAAAAACATTCAGCTGCGGCCATCTTGAATATCTTTTATTAGCCACTGTTCAATGTAAAATTTCGTATTTTAGATGTTCCATACATATTAATGGCAAGGGAATAACGTCAACTTACATTGTAAAGACTTTGATTTTGTGGTTTGCACTATCATGAAATGTGCATTTTGTGATTTCCTACTTCAAAATGGCGCCATCTTGGATTTCACTCCAATGATCCAAGCATGACTCTAAAACATACATTTGCATTTTAAGTTTCGCTACCCCAAAACATCCACAATTAGCACAAAACACTAATTACCTTGCATTTTTGGGTGCCCTGTCTGTGGGTAAATGCAATTTTTAAAACTTTAATTTTACTTACTACTACTAATTTGGCGGCCCATCTTGGATTTCTCAATTGCCCAGGGGTTTTGCAATTTTACAACCCCCTTGGTTCCATTGTATACCCTGTTCCAGAAGAGATATAATCAGCTGAAAAAATACTTTATCAGAGATTTTTGATCTCATGCCAAATCAGGCTTTCCCGCTGCCGGACTAATTACGAGTATTTTAGTTTACTACATTTATGTATTAAGCTTATTTGTATGTACTAAGACATGTAAATAAATAAATTTAATTTACAGATTAAATGTTTAGAACTAATGCACCTAATGTATGCGTGAATCCAATTTACCTTACCCCGTCCATATTAACACTGGAATAACAGAAGAACGGGCGGTCTTAATACTGGTGTTACCTAAATTTATAAGTGAATTTAAAATAAGGTGAAAGCTATGAAATGTAATAATTTGATATGGCATCATAATTATGATATCTTGTGATTATGGTATGAAATGCGATGTTATATAGAATGATATGATATGGCATGTATGATATGGGTATGATATTTATATGAAATTGTATCTCTGTTCTGATATCTACGAATAGACCTGCGTACTTTGTTTGTGCAGTGCTGTAGTGCAAATGTTACACACAAAATGAACAATCATGATGAATTATAATTGGAATACTATGATATTAAGTATGATAGAAATGACCGGAAAGTATAAGATATAACTTATTATAATGTGATAGTAATACTTGATGTATAATAACATCAACAATGGAATAACAAAGATGGGCGGTCGTAATACTTACCCCTAAATTTCTAGGTGAATTTAAGGTCCATGGTCCGATCCTAATAGCCTCGTCCCCAGAAGCCCAGATTTTACCGTAGTGGCCAACATTTTGTTATCAGAAGAACGATAATATTTTTCTTCTCATTTATACCCCTGTGGAAATCTTAGGGCCAAAGGATGTTGGTTTGGTAAGAATGAGGAAAATGTACCCAGATTTGGGGTCGACCATATGAATTTTTACACAGTACTTCTATGGGGCTTTGTACGAAATCAGGTTTTCTTTCTTTCTGCCTCTCACATGAAAACGCATTAACATATCGGCGCGAAACTTTAACGATGGGGTTTTGGAGTGAAGGCACATTTTTGGGGTGAAGGACATCTATCAAGATGGAAAACTTCTTATACTTAATCGGGCCATCCCCCTTTAAAATAAGGTGAATGCTATGAAATGTATAATTATGAATGGGCATCAATATAATATCTTGTGATATGGGTATGATGCGATGTATATAAATGGATATGATATGCATGTTATAGATATGGTAGATTGATATTATATTATATACAATGGTAGGATATGTAAACATGGTACAGTATGACTAATGTGTTATGGATATGAGTGTACCAACTGTACACACAAAATAAAAATCATATGATAAGAATTATCATATGAAATGACTTATGATATGATGAACTATGCATAATGAAATTGACAGGAAATATAAGATATAACTTTTAAATGTGGATATTAATATTTGATGTGTAACATATGTTTGTACTTTGTGAATTCAGAAATATGAATAAATCAAAAAAAAAAAAACTTAAACGAATATGAAATATTAATTGAAACATTTTAAACTACATTGGAACCCCTATGTTTTTAAAAAAGGCACGTGAAGGATGTTCAATGTGATTTTTGTTTTCATCCCTGTATTTTAGTGTCTGGGATGGCATGGTAGTAGCTGAATGAATACTGCAGTTTTACGTCATCAGCCCCATAATTCTCTACCTGTTGTACAAGTAAGTACACTGTTTTCTATCATACTTTTTTAAATTACATATAAAAAATTTTAACAATTTTTGATAGAATTAAAAAAAAAAAATGTTTATTGGTGTTTGTGTTTTGGCTGTAATCAGAGTAAATAACATATGCAAACTCATTCAATATGCTGATACAGGGTGTCAGATTAATTCAGCAGGTTTTTTAGGTTTGTAGTTTTTATTTGTTGCATTATTTCATATTTGTTCGCCCAGATTTTCAAATTTTTAACAATTTACAAACATACCTGAATAATTTATTATCATGAGGGTAGATGTCTGGATGTAGTTTACACAAGTTTAATATTACATGATATACCTGGCACATATTAATCTAACCAAGTGTAGGAACCCAAATGTTTTGAATCTGTCACTTACAACATAAAAAACACTCAAATCGATGACTGAAATGGATTCACCTACTTGTAGACCTTCCATTGGTGCTCATTTTAGTAAAAGCAATTGTCCACAGAGCTAAAATAGGCATTTTTAACACCCGGATTGCAACTGAGCATCTGTCCAAAGTGCAGGACCACAGTTCCTGTGAAATTTTTTCAATGATTTAACTGGTTTTCGTGGGCGTTAAATCATTATTAATAAATAAAAATTCCTTTAAAAGGGAAGTCGTGTCAGTGGAATATCCCTGAAAATGGTGCAACGAATTCGTGGTGCAAAGCAAATGCAAAATTCAACAATGGGTAAATATTTTGTTTCAAAGTATAGTTGTCCAAAGGGCATTATCGTGTTTTTATAATATTATTATTAATATCTGGTTATTTAAAATCTCATATCGTAGCCGATATGTCAAATTTGCCAGAGTCATACAACAAACTGTCAAACAGAAACAAGGCAACTTCGAGGCTACGCTTAATCTGCACTATGTTGCAACATCCAAACAAACTAACCAATACAAACACCGATGAGTGGCAAGTGAGATCTTTCATGGTTTCTTTGCCCATAACAAATGAACCATGAAGTGAGGTGTAATTCTGAGTTTATCCAGTATTACTTACGCAAATTAAATCCAGGATGTATTAGCCCCACTGAGATTGAACCCGGGACTCTTGGGTACCAAGGCAAGCTCCCTAACCCATTAGTCCGCGCCATTCTCTGTTGTGGTTATACATCCACGTGGCCACCATAAGTTGCAGTTTTTTATCAGTTATAATTTATGCCTACACTGACTTGACTGCAAATTGTATTGTTTGGTTTTTCATGCAATTTAGGCTGGCATTAAGGGGTTCGTATGCAGTGATTGGTCAAACTACTTAAATCAATACAGATTGGCATATCATAAAGCTTTGGTATGTTTTGTATAAAGAAATCAAATTGGGAAGAATTGCTTGGGTCCATTCACCGGTACAATGTTTGGATTGGCAGGGATATATGTACTGTCCATTATAGTAATTTGTTGTGGCATATCACACGGATAGAGCTGGGGATATGGTGGCTATAATACAGAAAATCAGCATTCATGTTTCACCAGTACACCCCGTTGATTTAGAGTGGGATCAGGAGTCAATATAATCGCAAATACTATATAGATAAATCGCTTTCATTGGGCATCATGTTCCCCAGGCGCCCTTGTAGTTTTCTTCTTTTGGATTGGGTTTTCAATTCGATGTGCCCTCTTGCATGGTCATGCCATTCCACTTTTGGCTTCATTTCAATCGCGGGCAGGATGCTGGGTAATCACATTCCTGCCAGGGCCTTTGCTTGTTTTTTTTCAAGATATTTTACGTAGGTCCTCCTAATCATTTCCCGTGTTTTCAACTGTTTTCTGTGCCATACGAATAATTTAGGAATTAAAAGATAATTGGTTATGCGCATAAAGCCTATCAACCGGTCTCGTCGATGCGAGAAAATTGCAATTGCTACTGGTTCCTTAATCAGCGTCTGCAGTGCAATACTCGCTAGCAGAGGAGGGCTTCCTTCGGTGTTTGATGACTAACATGTGGCGCTAAACAGGCATGGTTCAAATTTAATTGTCCAAGGTGAAAGCTGACCTGCAATGTGCAAATGTGGGCTTATATTTTTTGCTTTATTTGCAAGTAATTTCCGTTTAATTTCCAGAAGGCAAATTAAAACAAAACAAAAACATTTTGTGCAAATCTCTCATAACATGGTAGAGTTTTTCCCCTATTTTTTTGTGGCAATAGTCTTGTGGGTGACAATGTTGTGGGCAATGGATAATACTACTCAGGTCGGGATTACTCTGCAGGAGTCATCATTATATAATAAATAAACTTCTAGCTAAGTCTACATGGGGCTCATTTCAAGGTTGTGAAATCTAACCAAACTATCACATTCATTTTATTGGGCATGGCCCGCTCATTACTCATTGTCGCTTAATTGCGTTTGTGTTTTTAGGAATTTAGGCTCCATCAATCGTCAATCTCTTTGCATTTTGAAGCATTTGCCGTCATTGTCAGGGAATTAGGAGTAGGCGCTTATCACGACCACTGGCAGTAGAGGATCGGTAACTTTTGTTAGTGGAAATGGCTCCGTTCAAATTTTACAGTCAAATTTGCAAATCGGCATATGTGGCAACCGTGTTTACTAGCAGTCCCTTTCTTCTAGCCTTTTTTTTGGGTGTGAGTGTAGGGAATACACGTGTGGCCTGCCATGAAATGCGTGATCCTCAAATTTTTTTGTCTGTTCTGGTTTATTTTATTTTGGGAAATCAGATTTATCACTTGGCCTTTTCCGTTTTCTTTTCAAACTGCTCAAAGGCAATTCCACCTCATCAAACTTAATTGGCTGTGGTGTTTGTTTACTGTAATGTTTTCTGCATAGGCCATTAAACAATATTATCTGCAAAATAGGCCCATGTCTTTGTTCGGCTATTGTTAATTCATTTGGTGGCGGGGTTTTGGCAAATGTAAGGTCAGAATTTAAATTTAGGATTTCTGCGCTGGGTTTTGCCACCTCACGATTGTTTCTCTTATTTTACCGGCTCCGAGTAGGTGTTGCGACTTAAACTGAAATGCACGGGGTTTGACGTTGCGGCCATGAAAATATGGGGTCTTTGGAAATCTAATGTTTTTTCGGCCATATTAGGACTGTCCATATATTAATTTTCTTTATTTAATACTCAATCATGTCAGCATTACTCTGCTTTCCTTTCAGAAATGCAGGTGTGTGAGCCTTAAGCAATTTTTACATGCGCCTTCGCGTGAAAAAATTAGTCAAAGTCGGACATATATTTTTTTGCAGCATGCTTTAGAGTTAAGATTTTATTTCTGTCTTTACTTGATTTAATATTCTTACATGTCATTTTGCAAGTAATTTTTTTTGGTTCCCGCCTTTACTTGTAGGATACTGAGGAAGTGAAGTAACGGAAAAGGGTGATGCACATACATCAGGCAAAACATAAAGGTCTTGTGAATGTAACTCCCAGTGGAATGATTTTTTGTCCGCTATTTTATCTCGTAAATTTATAAAAGGTGTAGAAACCAGGGCGCGGAAGTCTTGTACAATTGATCTCAATGATGATGCTCGCAGGTTCTCAAGATCGGATAACGCAGCACATATAAAAATCAGAACTCCCATGTTTTTCCCAAACCCCATTTGATTCGCTTGGTTGGTGCTGTTTTTGGATGATTTTGGCATGACGTTAATCGGGTGCTTTTGTTAAGAGCTTCGTTTTTCTTCAATTCCCTGTGATTTCTGCTTTCAAACACAGCGAGTGTTGGGTTTCTGATATTAAAGTTTTTTTTTTTTTTTTTTAAAAGAAAAAGGGGGGGGGGTTGTGTAAATTTTTGTGCCAAAATTCTTTGGTTTTTCTGGTTTTTATTCTTAACTACATCCTGTGGTAAATTTGGTGTCAAGTCATTGCGGGCAAATTTGTTTGTTTGTTTCCTAAAAAATTCTGTTTCATCACAGCACCACACGTCTTTCCAGGGAGAATTTACGTATTGGATGGAGGGCCTCAGCATTCATTTCAGGCCTTTGTTGGTAGGCCTATATGGCATATTTCCCGCAATGGATTTTTTTCTGGTTTTCTTCATATGCAAAATGATTATGGGATTTTTCAAAATCTCTGAGTCGCTTTAACCCACCCTCGTCTACCGAAGGGGGGGCTGGTTACCACCCCCTTTTCAAGGTTTTTTTTTTTTTTTTCCCCGGCTTGCTAAAACCCTCTTTTTTGGTGGGCCAAATTATTTAATGTAAGTGTTTCAATTGTCATGTCCGCTCCTTTTAAATGCCAAACAAACATCCACTGGGTGATATGTTAAGATACAGGGTGATCCCAAGGGTGATGGGGGGGTGGTAACCACCCCCCGCCCTTCGGAAGACGAATACCAACATGCCTAACAACAAACCAGGAACATCACAGGCACACTTGGTTTGGTACCAATAGATACATGGTCCTCCATTTCCATTTGAATCCAGAATTAGTACCAACATGCTAGCATTACGTCATAAATGACGTCTAAAGTTTCGCATGTCAGCAAAACTGCCATTTTCCATAACACACCAGTTAAAATTCAATTTTTTCGTTCGGCCAAAAAGGTTTAGGAAATCCACATTTTCAGCGGTTTTTTGACTCTACTTGGATGGGAAATGACTAGTTTTAAATATAATGACAGCTTGTTAGAGCTATAATAAGGTTTGGAGTCGCTAAAATTGCAAAATATCAATTTTTCCACACCCTATATCAGTATTTTCGTACTTTCTTCCTCACATCTGACGTCATGGTGACGTCATAATGGGTGATTGATTGTACTTATTTTGGTACCAATGGAAAGAAGAAACTCTAACGATCTTTTGTGACCAAATTTTATGGAATTCGGGGTGTTAAGTAACAAAAATCACAAGGGCCACCCCCCCCCGCCCCTTCGGCAGTTTTGTTTAAAAAATGCTCAGGTAACAAGGGTTAAGTTGTGTTTAATAAATATCCTTTGATCGATGAGTGTTAACATCTCCTTTTGTGAGCATGACTTTAACAAAATTAAAAGATTTATTTCCATGATTTCACAGCTTATTCTAATAGTGTGCTTTTATGCTCATTTTTGAGCACATGATTGTATTACATATAAAGTGCCTATTAACCCTTTTGACTCGTGACGCCCCCTAGTCGGCCCTGTCACTCTCACACTGATCCCCTAGCCCGGCGTGTACTGGTGTTAATGCACAGCTGTGGGTTGCATACTAATGCCTGTAACAAATGCAATTATAAATTATTTGTAAACAAATAATGTTTACAAATACCTGTTTTTCACGGAGGATCCAGGATTTTCATTGGGCGTGGAACGGCGTTTCGCGTAACCCCTCTGCTGTGGTTCCTAGTCCAACCCGGATGAGGGCAGGCATGTGTATTTACAGCCCCACAACCACGACCCCCACTTGTTCCCATCATGTTACAGGTACACGTCACAGGATAGCTTACAATTCAGCTCTATATTCATCATTCTCTGAGTCACTTTCAGACTCAAATCATCACTATTATGATAATCATAGTCATTGAATAGCATCCAATGCTTCCTTGGCAGTCATTGTCCCTCTTCTGCGCCTATTGACAGCAAAAATCAACCAAACACCACAACAATAGTTCCGATAAATCACCTAATTCCACACGTCGCAATGGTATATCATCCAAAGCCCTTACAAAACTCTGCTGGAGGCTAATTATAACACTGGAGGTCAAATTCGCTGATTGACAATGGGTCCTGTGACATCCCTTGTGTTGTAACAAAACACATGGTGAAAGACAGTATACTGCCGCTAGTGTATATTGGCAGACTGGTTGAGGACAATATACTGGCCGCCAGTGTATAGGTTAAACCATCTTTGGCTGTATCATTTAACTTTATAATACAGTAATTCTGTTTTTTACATAGTTTGTGCTGAGTACCAGTCAACAGACCCCGTTTTGGTCCGTTTCACCACACTAAGTGGCGTCAATCGCTACTCCATCGTGGGGGGGACATAATGGTATTGGGTTGTGTAATGTGTCTAGTTACCCAATCCCCCCCCCCCCACCGTTGGTACACAAAATCTTGTATACCTGGCAAGCGCAGCGAGCACGATAATTTTTTGTGATTTTAACAAAAATGTTTACTTTTCAACAGAAACCATCTACGCGAATCCCTGCAAATATTAATGACCGCTTCGAAAAACCACATTTTTTTCATGCCAATTTTTTGATAGAACAATTTCAAATTGATAGACCGTCACTGTGACAATTGAAATGTGTGTGTTTCACCTAATAATGTTTACAGGTATGTATCGGTATTAAAAGAAAAATATAGCTTGATGGGTAGATTTGTTGTAAAAATTACATGTAAATTGTTTCACAGGAGAGTTCATGTAATTAAATCCAACTATCACGCGATTTTTTTCCAAATGTAAACAAATCGCACCCCCTATTTTTCATCAAAATCCATTTTTACCACTGTTGTTTGAAAGTGGTTGTAGTATGACCCCCTGTATGGGCTAAGCTTAACTGCCGTATTGTCAAGAAATGTGATTTTTTTATGCATTGTTTATTAAATAAAAGTCGGGATCCGACTTTTATAGTGAACAAACCTCGTAAATGGCATCTTCAGGAGCGCTTTAAAATGCTTAGTGGCTGTTTTGCATCACGTCAGGAAAGTAATATAAGTTGTTGAATTCTACACTAGCAATTTAAGACCATTATACACGGTACGATTTTCCACTGGAATGTTGCATTCGACTCTTTCATTTATAGCCCATTCGATTTTTTTACCGTGTATATTGACTGCGAACAGGGATTAAATGACCCCAAGAGACTTTGAGTGGAGTCGAAGGAAATAAGAACTTGTTCTATTTTTCGTGCAACTTCTAGGTGGGTTAATTGCTTTCCCCCGGTACACCCATGTGAAATCTGAACAGAAGTTGGATCGTGTATATTGCAAAACATGCATTTGATTAATGACCATAACCATCTGGACAAGTTGGACAACGGTCGAATCAAAAAATTTGACCTGTATAATGGGCTTTAGACACAAAAAGTGTATTTTGATTTTGGAAAAATGACCTGATAGGGGCTTTAAGCTGCGTGAGGGTCGGTACGGGAGTGCTGTGTCCCGCGGAACCCTCCGATTTTCACTTTCCCAAAACAATTTTTCTTATGCAAAATGAATAGAAACATTTTGAAACTTTACAAGTGTTTCACTAAATGTTTCTAGGTATGATCAACATTTCTTAAATCTAGTTGATGGTTTAGGTTTTTTGTTTTAATTAATACATAAAAGGTGTAATGACGAGTTCATATATCAAGCGCCACAAGTAGGCGAATGGAGCCACCTATCGCACGGAGCCCCTGCAATATTGACTTTTCCAAACACCTTTTCTTATGCAAATTGTGGAAACAATTTGAAAATGTCAAGGTTTACTTTATAATGCTCTATATATAATCACCATATCTTAAAATCCTGTTCATCGATAGCCTTTTTGAAGACGTCACGATGTAAAGTTTCAATCTTTTTAAGCTAAGGAATGGCTATCTTTTAAGTGTTTTGTATAAAATCTGTCATTAAAAATTAAATATCTTATGACAATTTCAAATCCTTAATTGAACCCGTATTTATTCTGACATAATCTTCATTCTCGTTTTTTACAATACTATTCTGGCCATTTATGTGATGCGATCTGGGAAAACCCCGTCACAATGGTGGGAAATTTGTATTTTTAGTTTTTACTATCACTGCAGATTTGAAATATTAAGTTTTTCGAAATGTTTACTTCTTCTTCTTGATACACCATCAAAAGTTACGCCTTATACAATCGGAAAAAAAATAAAGTAATATAAACAGATTTTAAGCTCATTTTTCTTTATTTTCTTATTTTCAAACTGTCCTGGCCGACAGTTGGCGGGTTTTCCCAGATCACATCACATAGTATCGCTTGAAAAGGAAGCAATATGAACAGTTTTTGCACGACCTATCCCATTTTTCTTTTCTCGCCATTCCAATGGAGTACACACAGTAAACCACTCATATAGGTCAATGATATTCTTCCAAAAATTGGTTTATTGTGGGCAGCACTGGTTATGTTTAAAAGTAATAACAAACATTCTTCTCTAACAATAACAATATAAAACCTAATTATGTTTCAACAATTGTTTTGCACATAATATTGTACAAATTAAATATGGATTAAAAAACTCCCATGGATCAATTGCAGGTTTTAACAGATTTGAAACAGATTTTGGAGCGAATTGTTTTCCATAACAATGTTGCACAAATCAACTTGATCAGATGAAACTTCATTGTCAATGACAATGTTTCAAACAAATTAGTAGTTGGGATAAGAGTGTTTTGCTTACCATATTGCACAAATAACACTGTTCTAAAGACACTTTACGATTGTTCTTAACTTTATCCACAAAAAGTTAAAACGTTATAAACCCTAAGACTAGCTTCTTGAGCTTGGCAAAGAAAGAGTATGATTATGTCTGTTGTTTTAGTTTTCAATGAAATCTTCCTTCACGTTGATTTCTACCATTGAAACTTGAAGAATTGTCTTCAAGTTATTCCCCAGCTTATGGGGAATGGACAAATTGTAGAGAATAAAGTATTATTGAAGAGCGAATCTTGTTTCACTATTTGGACCAGGTGATATGGACTCTTTGAATGTTTACAATGTTTAAAATTATAATCCCTCATATAATTCATGGCACTGATTATCATGAATTCCCTGAAATCGATTTGCCATTTATCTTGTGAAGCAAGGTCAAAGCATTTTGTTCACAGAAATAAACTGAAAACAAAAACAGCCTACAAATCTATAATATCTGCCTCATTCTTCACCAAATTCCTTCATTTTTCAGCATATAAAATAGAAAACAATGTCAATACAGCTGTTAATAATTCATGAAATAGAGATGTTGACCACCTGGGTCTAAAATGAGACAAGGAATCCATATGAAAGGTTTGGCAAAGCATATTGAAAGCACAAATATAGAAGAAAATCCACATTAATGTTGACCAAGGTCGGGTGTTGTCGCATTTTAAATAGGCCAAAGATTAAAAACCTATGCGGCGATTTTCTTTTGAAAAGCTTGGAGGATGAACAAGTTTGCAAAGTGTGTACTGTAATTCTCCAAATACAAGATGTTTTTGATAATTCACACACTATTTTTTCATTTTGTGTGGTCTACTCACGTAATTTTCAAAACCTAATTCTTACTGTTGAGTAATAATGGATATTACGATTGGTCAAGCTTTAGTTTTTTCATTCCGATGAGTAATTTTATACATAAACCACCTACTCTTGCTCCCTGCATGATTTAATGGAACATTCAGCATTCAGGTAAACAACATAATGTAAAAGGTAAAAAGTCCGATGTGGCAGGCGATATGTCCTCTGGGCTCACAGTCCGGGACCAATGGTGACCATAGGCAAATCGATTCAGTTGACTCTTCAACTCAACATTAGTTTCACGCTTATCTGTTGTCGTCTATGGAGACCTGACTATGATACCGCGGACTATGATTAATTTCAACACCAGGTTTTCCACAGCAAATATTTGTAAGAGAAATGCAAACCTACGATAAATATTTATTTTCTAAAATTTGTCATTTCATTTTATTTGTAGCATGAAAATACACCTTGTGAAAAAAAAAAATCGCCAGACTGAAGCGGGTCGACTGCGCAGTTAAGTTTTTGAAGCCGTAAAATTCTAAGTTTTGAAGATTAAAATTCCGTACGGAGAAAGAAAAGACCATAATGCAATTGTTGGCGTAATCCTATTTTGGTTTGTTTGGAAAAGTAAAATTTTCTTAAAAGTAACAAACCCGTTCTAAATTCATGGGTTCTGATCTTTTGATGCACATGCTGGGCGTTGCAAGGTTTATGGTACAACATTGGTCGAGGCTTGATAACAAAACTTGTCGTGTCAGTTTCTCAAACCAAAATAGGGCCTGCACTTAATCAGTCTGTAATTCCTCTCGGTACCGCGGTAACGCGGACCCAATTTGGAAATTTAGGGGTTACAGAGTTTGCCAGGTAAGGTAAATTAGTGTCATTGTGGCATTGATTTTTTTTTTTCGACGAGGAGAACCAACGGCCCGGATCTTCCATGGTAAGAGGGGCGGTGGTAGGCTTAGTACCAATCATGATTCATGGGGGGGGACATTGATATTGTGTCGCCTCCACCCCAAAAAACGTGGGGGGGGACATGTCCCCCTCGTCCCCCACGATGAAGCCCATGCCCACCACTGTGAAATGTTGGCAAGCGGGTGGTAAAAAGGGGGGGAAGACTCAAAAAAAGTTTTCCAATTTTTCCAGTGCCAATTTTTCAGACTCGCTGCACTCGCTGGGTAGACCCAAATTTTTTTCAGGTCGGTTCAACATTTTTTTTAAACAAACCAGTATGTATTTGATACACATTACCCCTATATACGAGTACTTCATATCTCTCAAAAACCATTCCTTCCCAATTAAAGCTGCTGGTAAAAATATTACTCTACAAACTGCCATCAAAACAATCAATTGGTGTTGAGCACCTGTTAGTCAAACAATGCCAGGTTTGCCATAGTTACCACAATGTTTTCGCAGTGCATAGGACCCATAGTTTTATATTGATGTTACTAAAAGATTCCACTAGAGCTGAAAATTTGAGGACGATTTTGGTTTAAAAAAGAAAACTTATTGAATTATCCTCACTACGATTTGCAAACCTTGATTTTAGAGGTTGCAATTATTCCAAACCTCCCATTTTAATTTGAGTTCTCACAAAAGACTCTACATGGCTTTTAATATGTTGTTAAAATCTATAGACCCCCATTTTGAAGCATCCCCTTTTGCTCATAGACCCTACATGGGGAGTCTGGTAGTCACTTATATATGTCAAGTTCACATTTGATGCTAACACGTCCATCCCACTCCCAATGCAAAACAAGGATGAATTCCTCTTTTTTTTTTACAGTATGTTAAAATGGGCATGGGGTACAGTGGATCAGTGTTCGGCCCACACGCCAAAGTTTGTGGGTCAATGTGTTTCGTCATTGAGTAAGGCGATTTACCACAATTACTCCTCTCCACCCAAGTGTATAAATGGTTACCGGCATTATTCAATGCGGGAGGTAACAGACTCGCTGTAGATGTGGTGTGGCGATCCCACTACAGCAACATTATATGGTGGAGTCTGGCCCAATCGCTTCGAAAGAGAGATGGGCAACTCCGTTCCTGTGTACCAGGTCCGTCCCCTTACTTTTATGTTTAAATGAAAGTCATTGATATATTCAATAATACCTGTGTTTCTGGGTCAAGTTCGTTTGGTTTTAGTATAGCTTGGGTTATAGCGCCGATTTCTGCAACGCTGAATTCAGGTTGTGTGCTGGAATCTCACTCAACTTGTCCTAGCTAGCTCTCACCTGAAATTTAACTATGAAATTTAATATTACAGTTTCCCTCATAAGAACCGTGGCCAGCGTACTTATACTGCTGCGTACATACACGTTCTGTGTTAGACCAGCATGTGCTTGCATCCCATACAGAGCGCGTAAATAAACGCCCATAACATTACGCGTTGCTATGTGCGGACCAAGGGTTCCACGCTGGCCACGATTTATTTGCGTGAACTGTAGTTCTTGTGGAAAGTGGAAATACTTGCATATTTGTACTAGATTTCTGCTCAGTTTGCAGAACCTCTGGGACATAGTTGTACTTGGCTGAAGCAAAGCATTGGGCAGGAAAACTTTGGTTTTTGCCCTTGAACATGTTTAAAAGGAATCTCCTCTGTAACCTATTAGGATTGCTTTAAACAGGCTCAAGGGCCAAAAACACATATGTTTTCCCTGCCCATTTCAACAATTGCACAAAGGCCACACTGACAACATTTGCCTTAAAATAACCACTGTAGGACAACAGACCCCTTGTTACATTGACTCTGGAAAATAGGGGCCCCCTTCACACCTGAACACCTGAAAATGCTCCTGATGATCTAGGGTACCGGGGCATAATATACAAGGGATGACTCTGCTTAAACATATTAGGTGCACTAAACCAGAAAGGTGGTCCTCAGCTTGGTCTTGGGCATGTTTCAACTTAAAGAAGCTAATCCGATTTTAAGTGTATTTTGTTTTTAGGTGATATGGTGTTTGGCTTGTAATACACTCACCATCTAGTGTCCATGGGAAACAACTTGGCAGTTTTTATGGTAGAAGCATATGCATTGCAACATCCTATTCCCTATTGATGAAGTAGTAGTATGTGAGTAAATGCCAATTTTAAATTTAAAATCCGCTTTGTTCCGCATAAAACAGGTACACTCATGCAATCTATGTTAATATTAAAAACATTTCTTGTCCTTGATCTTTGAACAAAAATGGGATTTGAATTCTGAAATATTAGGATGACAATGGAAAAATCAGCTTAGCATCTGATATGAAATCCCATTGATACTTTTCTGGTTACGTCGGGGGGGGGGGGGGGGGGGGGGGGGGGGGGGCAAAGACATCATAAACCAGTTAGAATTTACTTAAATCCTCTACAGGGATATGTGTTGTTTCAAAATGAATTACCTCAGTCTTGTATGCAGTCAAATCATCAGCTTCCTCCACACTATCTGTATCATAATCACTAGTCATGTCTAACTCTTGCTCTTCATTCAATACCATTGCAAGAAGTGGTGCGGCGCTTGTTGGCTGATTGGGATCACCTTGCCAAGAAAATACCGATCAGTGTGGAGATGGTGTCATTTCATTCTTTAAGGATTGTTATTTCTTTGTCGAAGATTGTACTATCGGGTGGAAGACCTGTATGCAAGAAAAGAAAAACTTCATTATGAATAGGATACTCTTTAAGACCATTTCTATTATGTTAACTTCTGATGGGTAATATAGGGTTTATAGATCATGCTCTTAGGGTCCTCAAATACCGTCTCCACAATTTACATTTTTTACATTACCACCAAGGAGCAATGACATTATCTATGATATTATCTAATTGCAATCACATCTCTACTACAAGATGTATATCAGCCTAAGCTACAGGAAAAAAAAAAAAAAATCTGCTTGTATCAATTATGTGGTTTCAATTGCTTGTGAAGAAAAAGTGAACGGACAATTCTGGTGCTCTGTTAATGGTGTTGAGGCAGGGATGATCAAGTGCCAGGGTAATTTTGATGGAGTTTCACAAATGGTCTTTAACCTCCAAAGAATGACCCTCTCCTTCTGTTAGATGTGCTATCACCAGCCTTTGATCAAAGTGGTTATGAAGTACCAAAAGTGTTACTGAAGGACTCAAATTTGGAGGCAAAGGTTGATTGGGTTTCAATAAATAATTTGCATCTCTCTGCAAGTGGTCAAAGGTTAATAATTAAGGTACATAGATTATTATCATTACCCACTAAGGTAAACCCAAGGGGGGGGGGGGCCCCACCAAAAGGGACAGGGGGGAACATGCCCCCGACCACTCTTACCGTACCGGTAAAATTAGCTCGACCTAACGGGAAAAAGGAAAGGAAGAAAAGAATTAAAGGAGAGAAGAGAAAGAGAAATGAGGAGAGAGAAATTGGAAGGAGGGAGAGAAGAGAAGGAAGGCGACGGAAATATGGGTTGTGGGTGCGGGCACCAGACCAGCATTGGCATAAGAGTCATTGTCCCAGCCCCACCCCGCACCCCCGGGGTTGGAAGGTCATTTTGCAAGTCCTTTGTGGGCAAACAGTTTCATCTAAAATACACCTGCACCATGAATTTGTGTTTGTGAGGCATTCTTTCAGGTAAATATTTGTTACCACTTCAAAAGCACTTCGTAAAAAGGAAACCTTGTTCCTTGTTATTGTGAACAGTTTCACTTTCATTTCTGAAAGTACTTCCCATTTACTTCAGTAAGAATGTCGTAGGCAGTAAGAGGCTTTTAACAAGCTAATATTACAAAAATAATACAGAATATGATAAATTCAACACTGAAAGTCATCTATGAATTTATAAAGTCATTAAACAAATTAAATCCCTTATGATCTACCCCAGAGTAGGGAAAACTGCTTATAAATTACAACACAACAATTAGTGTACTTGTAATTGTTGTCCATCCTTCAAACATAATTATATATATCTTTTTACATTGAACAATTACTTCGAATGTTAGAATGAATAATTTCTGACTTCCCGCCTGCCTGACGCCAATGTTGGGAGAGACATAACAATTATGTTTAAAAATACTGAAGAAAATAATAATTATACATTGTTATTGCTATTTTAACATGCACATAATCACATAATTTTGAATTCCATTCATTGAACATTTTATTATTTAATTCACACCCTACTTCACTGAGGGCAAAAATGTTGAAAATCACTGAAGTGAAATAACCTGTGCAATAATTAAAAGGATAAGCAGCAATAATTAAAAGGATAACAAGTGGAAATTTATTATACAGGTTTTATAAATAAGGGACAAGTGTGTACAATTCCACTCATCTACTTTTAATGTAAAGTGAAACAATTACCATTTGAGTAATTAACATTTGATGTGCACCCACATCAAATAAAATGTAGTTTTGTCATGAATTTTAAGCCAGCCATTTGCAGCTATGTTAACACATCCCTGCTCGTAACAAAGATACCAATACATTGATCTTTATGACTTTCACAAAAAAGAGGGGGAAAAGATTCAAACCCAAAGACCCTAGCTGCCTAACACACACCACTGCTTAACCATATACTTCCCTCCTCCTGGAAAAGCTGATTAATTACCATATCGAGGGTTTAGGGCAAAAAGGCCCTATCTGCAATAGCTGCCAGGTGTTAGATTTGGCAGGTATAACACTTAATAAAAACACAACTGACAAATGGCAGCTATTGCAGATGGGGCGTTCTTGCACTAAACCCTCGATACGGTCTACAATTGAACGTACCTGTACATGTGTGTCATATGCTACCGTAGCTCCAATTGCATCTTTCACGTTGACTTTGATGTCAACAATATACCCTCTGTGACTTAAACCCATTGGAAGTGTAACCGCAGGACATCTGCCTTCAGGAGAATGGAAAAGAAGAGTATAGGCACTAATGTCTGTTCTGAAACCTCTCTGAGATGAAACTGTGGCAGCAGATTTCTGTCCTGTACTATAGAGGTATTCATAATGTAGAGGATTTTCTTCAGAATCAAAACCTGCAGAGAATATATACAAAATAAACTAGAAGTTACAAAATCACATGACAACTAAAATATACACATAGAATAACATATATTCTTGATTGGTATGTAATATATTTACAGGGCTGAAAATAAGGGATACCCTTTTGTCTGAGGAACCTAAAAGATTCCGTGTCTAACTGACCCATCCATCTTTGTTGCAATGCTAGATTTTTAATAAAAATTATATTCTCTCCTCTCAATGAAATATAAAAAACAAGCAAAACTCAGAATTATGTAATGCATAGTTATATCCCTGCCGACCCCACATGACCCCTTGATGACATTTGACCCCACATGACCCTTTGATGACATTTGACCCCACATGACCCCTTGATGACATTTGACCCCACATGGCCCCTTGATGGCATTTGACCTCATAACCCCTTGATGACATTTGAACTCCCACAGGTGTTGAGGTAGTTCCAAAGCTCCACTTAGTTTTCCAGACTAGTATGAGTAGGGTTTTGAAAAAGTAGCTGAAAAAAGCTGAAATACAGCATAAAGCTGGGTGCAGAGGTCAAAATCAGGCTGAAAAAGAAAGAAAAAGCTAAATTTTTGACTTTTTGAAAGCATAAAAATCTGAAATCAGCTGAAATGCTGAACTCTCACAGCCTGGTTTTCAAAGATAACAAAAAAGCTGCTCAGATTGTAAAATGCACCTTTGATAAAGGTTATAGATTTTGAATTATACTTCAAAAACCTACCTGTAGCAATAACAAATTTAAAAAAAAAACAGTGCATCAAAATACAAAGTATCATGATTTGAAATATGATTTGAAATATGATTCAAATAATGATAAAATTTAGAAGATTCCAAGATGAATTTTTACCTTGACATTCTATGACAAATTCTGTCTGTAAAGCAACTCCATTCACTGGCTGTATGATGCAATCTCCTGCAATGGGAGTTCCTCCAATGATAAATTCCTTCTGGGAATAACCATATGACCTGGATCTAGTCCAATCTCCTCTCACTGATACTGATAACACTCTGTTGGCTTTGTCAGTAAACAGTGGCGACTCTACTACAAGGTACCTGCTATGGTGACCTGCAATATCATAAGACCAAAACAAAAAATTGTAAGATCGGTCATTCAGGATTTCTTTTTTTCAAAACCATGTTCCCACATGTGATAAAAACAAGT
>JAMKCH010003751.1:0-36413 GCA_023653785.1 Ophioderma brevispina
ACCTGGATATCATTCTCGTTGGTCTTGCCAAAAAATTCAGTGCTAATAAACAACAGGTCGGGAGATGATCCTGTTGAAAAGTTGGCATTATCCATACCAGGATTACAATATGATTGTGAATCCATCCTCCTCCGACAACTTTTATACCTACTAAGTGGAGTCAACGGAACATCCATAAAATGTAATTACTCTGGTATCAAACCTTTAATTCGTTCCTTTCAAAACGAGGTGAATACCAAGATCAATTGATTTGAAGGTTAAAATGTACCATTCCTTTTGTCATGCAAAATCTTCTTAGGTCCAAAGAGCCCAACAAACTTTTGTTCGTGATGTATTTAGAAAGTGCGTAATTTTTAAAAGTAATTAATAAAAACCAGACATCTAAGGTTAATGGAACCGACAGTGCAAAGTTTAGTGATTTGACCGTGACACAACCCCACATGACATTGAATTGACCTTTAACATTTTTGGCACTGAATGTTGAAGCACACCCACAAAGTTTAATCATCCTACCACCCATTTACAAATTAGTGATTGCATCAAAGAATGTCCCATAATTAGCCACATGCCCTTTAACCCAATTATTATTCCCACAACATGACCTCTCATCACGATTGGAGTACACCCAATATAAACCTTGGGCCAGTGGGTTCTTTGATCAAGTTTGAGATGTAAAATTGCATGGATTGAGCACGATACACAAAGATAATTGGTCGAGCTATAAGTTTTAACAATATTGGGCGAGAACGGCGCGTCGAGCACAATATTTTTAAACTACACCTATAGCAAGATCAATATCTTTGTGTATCGTGCGAAAAAAAAAATCCATCCAATTTTATCATTATTATGTGTTCAGAATTTGACTTGAACCCAAGCTAGTGAAGCAGTGTTGACTTAGTAAATTCAATTTAGTTTATAAACAGCCACTGGGACCCGATAACCAATCAGAAACCACCAAAAATATTTAACAGGGAACCACCAACAAAGGAACGATAGCCACAAGGAATCTAAGAAATTGAACCAGTAGACAATGGGAAATACCAAGAAATGGAACAGTAGACACTAGGAAACCGCCAAAATATGCACCAGTCGCAACTGGGAACCACCGAAATATTTAACCAGTAGTATCTGGGAAACACCAAAAATTAGAATCGACAGCAACAAAGAAACCTAACACAATTGATCTAGTAGACACTGAGAACCACATTAATTTGAACTAGTAGCAATGGGGAAACCCAACAAATGGAACCCCGGCAGCCACAAGGGAAACAGAAATTGAACCAGTAGACAATGGGGAACCACCAAGAATGACACCAGAACACACAGGGAACCCAAGAAATTACACCAAGCACACACCAGGAACCACCAAGAATGGAACTAATAACCACTGGGAACTCCAAAAAAATTGAATCAGTAGACACTGGAAACCGAGAAATAGAACCAAAAGCCACTGGGAACAAGCAATACATGGAACCAGTAGCTACTGGGAACCACCAAAGGATTGTAACTAACAGCGACAAGAACCAGCAGTAACCACCAAAAAATAACAAACCGTTAACAGCAAGTCCCCCCCCCCAACAGAACCAACTGGGAACCACTAAAGGAATGTAACTAAAAGCCACAAGGAACCAGCTGAACCCGGGAAAAACCACCAAAATAATCAAATAACAACAAGCCCCCCCACACACACACACTGTAATGGAACATGAATACTACCTCAACCACTGGCTACATTAATTGTCACTGTACATTCTGATTTCTGCATGTATTAATATGTGAACTGTGCACTCTATCACAATAGTGGATGAGTTGTCCAAGTGTGGGAAAAATTGGTCATCCAAATGCCCAATTTGCAGTAATATTGGTTTCTGTAAGTGTGTAGAAAGTATAGGATGGAAGATTCTGAAAACATAATAATGGCTTAAATTGGCCCAAGAATGTGGGTAGGAAATAGTTACAAAACTGTAACCAAATGACAGAATCCCCCTTTAATTCATCCACATAACTTTTGACCCCAATTTGTGTACACCTCATATGCGCCTTTGATCAGTGCTTATACTGACCAAATTTAGTGATTGCAGCATTGGTTTTGTGTTTGGAAAACAAATAGATAAATTTTCAAAGAATGCCCCTTTAATCAGCTCACATGACCTCTCACCACAATTGGACTACACCACATTAATATGTTTAAACTTTTGGTGCTTCCACAGAATAGAAAGGTACTGTGTGTTGGATGCAATGGAAGGTGAATCAGAATTTTTGGGTCAAACCTCTCGAAATGTGGGGAAACTTTGTAAAATAAGTGGATCTATTAGTACAGGGGTAATGTGAAATCAAGCAATGTGTTTAATTTACACCAATGTATTGGTTCATTATTACGGATTGAAAGGTATAGTTGTCTAGGTTCCAACATTGAGTTAAGGTCCATGGCCGATCGCTAATAGCCTGCTCCCCAGGCACCCAAATTTACGGAAGTCGGTCCAAAAATTTTGGTATCAGAGTCGACCACCCCCCCATACTTAATTTTACACAGCACTCATGGGGATTACCAAAATCCATTTTAGGTTCTCACCATCAAAACGGATTGACACTTCGGCGCGAAAATTTAGGATTCGAAGTTTTGGGGCGAAGGTGATTCTATCAAGATGAAAAATTCATCTACTTACTAGGGCATCCCCTTTAACAGGTACAGCCCTATTAAGTTTATGCCTCATCCTGAGGTGTAAACCTTACCCCAGGGACTCTGATCTGTTGTTGAAACTAATGTCAAACTGTTCATCTTGCGTTATTTTAACAATGTTGGCATTTGGTTTTGTAATTAGTGGGGCCAAAATGTAACAAGGGTCTACATAGTCTAGAGGGGTCACCAAAACTTCAAAATTGATATCAGAGCTGCACAAAAAATTAAAATGAATTTTCTGTTCAGTATGACTAGAGCAATAAGTTGACAACAACAGAGCATCTGCCCCAGCATTATTGGATATTTTTCCCAGAATGACCGTGAAACTATCGGGGCTGTGCCGTGTAACAAGGTCGGAACCTCTTTTTTTTATTCCTTTAATGAGAGAAATACATGGTGTACATTTAACACATTGACTTGATTTGCAAATTTACCCCTGTACTATTTACCCCACTTATTTTACAAAGTTCCCCACATTTCTCAGAGGTGGGATCACCAAACAGTATGATTCACCTCCCAATGGTCACCAACACACACACAGTACATTTCGATTATGTGGAAGCACAAAAAGTTTAAACATAATAATGGATTCATTTCAACCTAGATAATAGAAAAAAACATCTTTATACAAACTTCCCCAACTTCGAGAATAGGATTCTCATTTATAACTTTTCACTAATACTTTGAATGGCTTAATGTATTTTGTTTCGATGAGTGTAAAAGTATCTTAAAAATTTTAAAATACATGGGATGTAAAGTATGTTGGGTATATTTTGCCTCTTGGCATCTTCTCGTGGTTACAGGGGAGGGGGCACATTCCCCCACACTTCAGGGGGGACAAAATGCCAGATGCTACAAGGGGGGTAGGTGATACCCTACATAATTGTATTCAATGTATTTTATCAATTTTTAAAGATACTTTTAAACTCAATCAAACCAGGATAAGACCTTGACCTTTGCTGAATAAACATTGACCTTAGCCTATTTGGCGTATATCTCAATAACGAGGCATTTTACAGACAGTTTTACCATAGACTTTTTAATCCTTGTTACCACACGAACTATTTGAGCTATACTAAACGTTATTTGGACCATTATTTAAAATTTACCCAGTAGAAACTTTACCTCCCTCCTGTGGAAATTGCTGACCATTTCCAGAGGGACAGTGGGGGATAAAAACCTTCTAAAATGTCCTTTGAGACAAACCAATCATCAAACCTTACTGGCCCAAAGATTAGTCACAGAATGGGATTTTGACTTAACTATCTGTGTCAAAGAAATACTCAATTAAGCTGGAAGAGCATGGCGTGGGGTTGATGGAGGGGATGTCTATTCTACATAGAATGCTTTACAAAACAAAATTAGGAAACGTGATAATTGTCTTTCAAACTAAACAGTAGATCACACTTCCTTTTGTTGCCTAATTTCCACCAAGAAGGTTACCCGCACACTATGCAATAACCTTGACCAGTGCATACTAGAGCAAAACGTGTGTCCTGAATGGCGATTTCATTTGCCATGGCAGCATCTGTAGTGAATAATAATCTGCAATCTCCCACCGACGTCAGTGGGTGAGGCGTATCACCTGGGGGGAGGCAATAAAATTTGTTTTTTATACCCGGGGGGGGGGTAGTCCATACTATGACTATTAACAAATGTATGATGCCCATTCTGAAGGGGTAGCTAAGCGAGATCAGAGGTCAAAAAGAATACAGGGGGTCAAACTTAAAAATGGTAATTTTTGTTTGTATGATACCCAATGTCGGTATGGTCACAAGGATTTAAAAAATGTATTAGTTAATATTTATGGGTTATAAGCTGAAAACTGTTATTACAGCTCCAAAGGTTAAATTTCAGTTCTACAGGAGTCAAAATACTAAAAATGCTTCAATTTGTCTCATATTATCGTAATATATCATCTGCAATGTGTAATACAAAGTTACCACATCTACCCACTATGGGATGGGTTGGTGGGGGGGGGGGTTGGGGTTAATCAGCGTGTAAAAAGATGTACCTTTATTGGTCATTTTTATATAATGGGTATGAGCATTTTAGTACCATTTAGGTAGACTGCATTTAGGTATCTCTGGTACACATTAGGTACCTAAATGATACCTAAAAAGTACTTTTCACTCAGTCACAAACAAAGGTATACCTAATATTTTATGTACATTTAAAGTATAAATTGGGTTTACAAACCGTACCTAAAATATACCAAATATGGAATCTAAATTAGGTACATTTTATGTAGTACCTATTTGTCCCCGTCGAACAAAATGGCTGCTGTATATCAATATGTCTGTGAGAAAAAATGTTAACCCTGAATGTCTGTGAGAAAAAATGTTAAACCATGGAAATTTGCCATATCTTTTGTTTAGATGAGCTAGCGCTAGAGTAGCCAAACTTGGGGTATCTTGTAGGAGGGGAATGGCCCCTACTGACCATGTAATTGATTCCCCAGGGTCCTCCCCTGGGTCCGTCAGGAGGTAGGACAAATGCTAAGAATGAATCTTGCACTGAAAAGTCAACTTTGGCCATATCTTTTTTCTAGATGAGCAAGAGTAGCCAAACTTGGGTATATTGTAGAAGGGCACATTCCCCTACTAACCATGTAATTCATTCCCCCAAGGTCCTCCCCCGGGTCTGTCGGGGGGGGGGGGGGGGGTAGGGAAATATAAAAAATTATAGGTCAAAATTGCACAAAAAAGGTCAACACTTTGGCGGTTTCTTTTTTCTAGATGAGCAAGAGTAGCCAAACTTGGGTGTATTGTAGAAGGGCACATTCCCCTACTAACCATGTAATTCATTCCCCCTGGGTCCTTCCTTGGGCATCCACGAGAAAAATGTAAACCCTGGAACATTTGGCAATATCTTTTGGTCTAGATGAGCTAGAGTAGCCAAACTTGGGGTATCTTGTAGGAGGAGAAAGGCCCCTACTAACCATGTAATTCACCCCCCCCCCCCCCAGGGTCCTCCCCTGGGTCTGTCGGGGGTGGGGAAATGTCAAAAAAGTCACCATTTCACAAACAAGGTCAACATTTGACCATTTTGGTGGTGATGACATTTGACCCTTTAGACGTTTTAGAGTATTTTTGGTGAGTTATGGATGAGTTCATAGATGAGTTGTTTTTAGAGTTATTTTTTGGCAAGTTATAGATGGAGTTCATCGACGAGTTATTTTTTGTGAGTTATGGATGAAGTTCATCGACGATTTGTTTTTGTGAGTTATGGATAATTTAGACAAAAGTGGTGTAAAGTTATTTTGGTGGGTGGAAGGACATTGCATGGATTATCTATGGTGGAGTGGTCTTGTGGTCCTGGGTTTAAGGGAGTGTTGGCCAGAATTAAGGGGGCGTTCTCTCTGGAGCAGTTTAAGTTTTCACTTTGTGATCGCGACATTCGGCGGGGACATATTTACGCATCGCGTAAATATACGAGTTCGTCTTGTTTGTACTTAGATTTCACCAAGGTATTGCACCTAGAACCGCATTGGAAATTTGGAATGTCAGCTTCATCAATGAGGTCACGAGTACTCAGCAATATCATTGAGTACAGCAATGGCGCCCGGCAACGACGATAGGAATGACTAATATGATTTTAGCGCTCACTCCCATGTGAACACATTACATAGTCAATTTACATGGGAGTGAATCGACTTTGTAACATAGACTATAACCTCAAAGTATGGTCATTTTAAATCCGATCGCCCACTTTTCGATGGCAAATCTCCGCCTTCTTTGATAGAATATAAATGTTGTTCTTAAACTCATTTGATCCAGCTTTGAAACAGCAACAAGGTGGTGGCGACTTAATGAGGTTTCTCCTTCATTCTGGTGTGCCATGCTCATTATTCACTGTCAGGAATGTGATAGTATGTAATAAAATTGTAAACACTACGTAGCCTGGGATATTCCCGTACTGCGTTCCAATATGGGGCAGTGGATGGAAACTTAGAGCGAGCCACTGTAGGGTTGGGGAAAAGGAACAGAAATATCATTTTCAGTTCTTATTTTTGTTGAATGATCGTAGATTGTTTTCAGATTTTGATGTTATTTTCCCTCACTATATATTTTCCTTATATTAGATTTTAGGTAAATGAGACATGAAGAGATTTCCGGAAGTGCGCCCCCTTTTTGTTAAACCGGATTTTTTCATATTAGAATGCTACCACTGTATTTTAATCACACAAGTGTATAAGCCAGAAGACGTCCTTACGTAAGAAAAAAGAATGATTAGTATGTTCTGTCATGCACAGCACAGACTATCCAAGCGTGCTTTTCTATGAAGGTGTTAGTTGACAACAGGCAAGTTCAAAACCTAGTTTTCTACTTGTTTGTCCAATAAACCTTCGAAACCTTCTCGTAGGCGTTGTTCAAGTGCAAATGTAGAGAAATTTGTATCCTCAGAAAATCTCATATTCCCCTTTAAAATACGTACGATTTGCGTAAATATTAACCATCTTCTTCTCGAAAGACCCAAGCAGTGGCGTAACCAGCGGGGGGCAGGGGGCGGCGAGAGCCCCCCCAAACAAAACCCTTGCCCCCTTCCGCCCCCCCCCCATGACTGACCTTTTTGTGTACATTGCTATGTAGAAGGACCCAAATTTGCCCCTCAAAAAAGTCTTGGCCCCCCTTCAGCCCCCTCCCATTTGCAAATTTCTGGTTACGGACTCGGGCCACTGCACCCAAGGAAACCACGCCTTTTTTTTTTGAATGTTGATATTACCATAATATGGGCCCCTTCCATTTTGAAACATTTTTATTTTTTTTATTTTTTTTAGTATGTTTATTTATGTAGAAATGTATTCCATCATGTTTTGATGCTATTCGGATTACTTTTTTCAGTACCAACCTTAGAATATCACGCCACCATTCACTCCCCCGGCATCTGACGAACAAGCTTTCATCTCGATAGCTCTACTATCTCCCCTCCGTTTCTGACTATCGGTCGCCCCTCCTCTGCTCTCCCCACGTCTCTCTCCGCATTCCAGTCTCTTTCTTTTTTTCTTTTATGTCAGGCCATTCTTGGCATTCACAGCCTGTAATCAGGAGATTATGCGGAAACGGGGCGCCTCAGATAGCACAAAGGGGTTTACAGGACAGTCCATTGTTCTCCGACACCAATGGGATTACCCTAACGGAATAGACTGTAGCGAGGTCTTATGTCATAGTCATCTGCCCCGCGTGTTCAGTGACACCTGGGGAGAGAGGATGATTCATTTTCACGGTCATAGTGAGATTGGAACCCAGAACCTTCCTGCACAGAGACAAGACCTTTATCCACTGTGCCACGCTCCTCCAATTTCTCAATCTCAATTAATGTCTATCTCTTCCACAAAACGCGTACTCGCGCACACACTCCTCATTTGGGAAGGGGAGTATTCGTTAATAGGCGACACCTTCAAACATCCTTGGAAGTATGGAATCCTATCCCAGTCCGAGATCGTCAGATGATTCAACAGTGTCAACCTTTAGATGCAAGTAGCTGCAAGTGGTAAAAGGATATATGTCCCTTACTGAATTTATTCCCTTTTGTGAGGTCTTACACTTACACTGAATATTCCGTAGATTGGCCCATCCAAGATTCTGTTGAAAATACACAATGTGTTCAATTAGTAGAGCTTAAGATCAAAGTAATGGTTTGGATCATGCATAATGTTATTTTTCATATTAGACAAGACTTATAAGAGCATTTTTAAATAGATTAAGAAATTGTTGAGTGTCAGTACCGGGGGTACAGTCTCCAAAAATAACCGTGCAAATTTAACTGTAACGTCAAAGACCTACCGAAAAGATGAAGAACTGCACAAAACTTAACAAACATTTAAACAACATTCACTGAGTCATGAAAATGGCTAAATTTCCTCCCTCATTCCCAACAACGCTTAGGAGGCAAAACCGTTAGATAAAAAGTGCAATATATTGCAACAGAAATAACATGGTACGCAAGTTCAAAGGCAAAAGAAGTGTTTTTAAACTAGCGACAGTTCGGCGGATTTTATTTATTTATAACATTCGGCAGGCAGAACCCATATGCTTTGTGCATTAAATTCAAGGGAGACCTCCAGAACAGCGGGAAAATATTATGGGAAGAAGTCCGATTTTAGATGCAGGAGGAAACCGAAGTGCTCGGAGAAAAACCTGCGAGGACGAGTATGGATCGGCAACCAAATTCACATAACGAGCACATGGCTCGACCAGGAATAGTAACCCGGGCCCGCTGGTGAAAGGTGAGGCGACTCGACAGCTACACCAACTCGCCCTCCTCGATGAGATCAAAGGAAGATCCAACGACCAGGATTCTGCCAATGCTTGTTATCTATTGTCTACCATCTTCTATTATTCCATCTGAGCAGGGTAGTGGAAGGGAACCCTTGTGGGGAACAACACATCAGAAAGTTCTCGTTAGGCCTGGGCCACTGCATCAAGGTCATCTCCAGGCCGTCTCGAAATTGGCTGCCAATGGATACAGATGAGCCCGGACCAGACTGTCGGAAAATGATAGGGTTTAAATTTTCAGACTGCTTTCCCCTTCTTCAAGGGGAAATGTATAGGGGTAAAAATTTGAAATGTAGTCAATTGTGTCTTAATGTACACTAACCCCTATTCATGTCACTGACAACAGATTACCCAGTATTCCAGTTGAAATTGAAGAAGATGTAAACAGATGAAGAAAAATAAGGCACCTGCCCAGATGGGAAATAACTAATGATGTCTTTTAGTAGCAGGTGTGGAACTATATATGCAGCCGGCGGACTTCCGGCCAGTCATGAGAGGAAGCACTGAAGGAGGAAACGATTTTATAATATTATGCAAGAAGGGGGACAAAGAATATATCAAAATTACAACAATAAGCTTGCCATCTCATGATAAAAATCTTCACTAGAAATTACAAACCAGAATGAAGAAAACATCTGGATGAAAACCAATCAGAGAACAGGCAGGGTTAAGAGAGGGACTTCTCCAACCACATATCACCTTCAGCTGATTGAGAAGGCCAATTATCAACTTGAAACGCTTGTGTGGATTTATAGACTATGAAAAGGCCTCGATTCAGTGGAACATAGAAACCCGTTTCTTGCATTAAGACAAAAATAGAATAAAATAAACTATGCCGAAAAACCCTGGAAGATATCTACACCGATGCAACAGCAGATTAATCCACAGTGGCAATGGCATCCCCAATCCATCAACTTCAATAGAGAGTAAGCCAAGAGATAAAATCATTAAGCTGTTCACTGCCGCCATCGAGGAAGGGGTATTCAAGAAGATAGACCTAGAGGAAAAGGGAATCAACATTGATGGTGAAACCGGCTGTCGGACCTCAGGTTTTGACTGATGATGTGGCTAACCCTAACAAGCTCTCTCAAAGACATGGAAGTCCAAATAAATAAGTAAACTCCGCTAGTAAGAAAATACACGATGGTCTGAAAAACACAAGCAGAAAAACAAAATTTATGACGAACTATAACTAAAGGAGTCCATAGAAATAGAATGAAAAGTACAGAAGGTTCATAGTCATATTATCTTGGCAAGGAGCTAACAATAGAAGAAAACACGAGAGAAGTTCAGGGCAGGGTGGAGCGCTTGGCAGGAACAAATCAATTATAAGTAATAAGGAGAAGGTGTACAATCAATGCATGCTACCAACAATGACTTATGGTGCTGAAACTTCTCATCAACTTAGGGAATTGAGCAGAAACTATTAGTAGCCACCAGGCTATAGAAACGAAAAATGCTAAATTATTGCACTTTAGGGACAGGCTATCAACACTGAAATACGCAATAGAACAGGAATTAAATACTGAGAAATCATAGTAAAAATATCAAAAAATGAATTGGATGGGATTATCATCATACCGTGGAGCAGCATGGGCACAAGAGGCGCAATACAGACAAAATGGTGGAAGATGTTAGAAACGGCTTCATTCTATGGAGGATGAAACAGCCTAGGTGAAGGTGAATGCTTTGGTTGGATAATCACATGGAAAATGTACCCAAGGGTCTCCATGGTTTATGGGGCCACCAATACTTTCCCTACGTGTTGCAAATGGTGCGATCGCCAAGGCAGTAAAATGATTTTCTTGCTTCAGAATGATCAAGAGGAATCATTTGATGGGGGTTTGGGCGTTTCTCCCCCCTCCTTGGGGGGGGTTGTTTTCTGGGGGGGGGGGGGGGGGTAATACTTTCAAACATCTGGCATCCCCCATGAACTTGAACATTATGGGGTTATACTGCTTTAACTAAGGTCAAAACCTAGGCAAATATATAGTATTTTCGATCCGTACAAGGAGACGAACACGTTATTCGGGTACCATTTACAACACATTTGACTCGATATTAAAACATCCCCCTGTAAATCATTCCATGGTTTCCAACCTGGAGGTCGTGACCCCTTTTGAGAAGGGGGTCGCGAAAGCTAGGTATTGAAATGAAAATTAGAAGTACTTGTCCTAAAAGGCCGGAACAGATTGGCAAAGAAGCATAATTTCACAATGTCAACCAAGCCAAACTGATTTTTGCAGTGTTGAATAAATCAAATGAATAATGCATTGATATCAATTCCGCGCGCTTCGCGCGGGGGGGTCAATTCATCATAAATTGCACTACAGGCGGGTTCGGAAACTCCGGAAGAAACCTATGTCTTCCGGAAGAATGGAAGAAGAACTGAAAAAAGGTGTTTCTTCAGTTTCTTCCGGAGAAACTGGAAGAATGGAAGCAACTGGAGGAAATAAAAGAAAGGTATTATGAACAACATACTAAATTACAACATAGTCATTCAGCTTGCATTTCAAATCATCAAGGAATTTTAGTTACTTTAAAAATTAATTCAAAATTTATTTACAAGTTTATAGCATGTTAGTGTACCTTGCAAGTATATAGTAACATTTGTCAAAAGTTTGTTGTGACTGCTATCAAAGTATACAGATGATGAATTGTAACTTATTCAAAGTCTTTCATGTTTGACGTCTCGTGGACGCCTTAGGTCAGAAATACCTTCAAACACAAATAAGTGAGCCTTGTGCACAAATGTCTAGTTTTATATAATAAAAAACAGTTTTAATTGATCTTTACTTGATTTGATCAAGAATTTGGTATGTGCAAAACAAAAGCTACATAAATCAAAATCACACAATAAACCAATTTATATAATGATACTTATTGTCCTCACGAATGTACACTAATGTCCCCAAGAAGCGTTGCAGTTCAACGATGAAGTCCTCACAGCGAAGACTTCAAAATGACAGCGCACACGTTCATACAAAACTCCTCACAGGGTTGGCAATTTCCCGGGAAATACTAGAATTTCCCACCTAGGGCGGGAAATAGTGGGAAATACCGGGAAATACTGGTAAATACCGGGAAATACTGGGAAATACCTGGTCGATACCCGGGAAATACTATGGATGTAAGTACAATTTGAACACCTCATGGGGGTTAACCTCAAATAACTATATTTTACAGTTATAAATGTTGTGGTAATCATCTGGGTATGTTTGAAGGGTTTAAATTCAACTCCACTCCACTAATTGTGGATAAACCATCAACAATAATAAACCATCGACAAGTATAGTATTAATTAGATAAACAGATGAGGCTACCCTGGGTGTGACACTAATAGGTGTTTGGTTCTTATGAAAAAGGACCAGCTACACTAGGATAAAATTAAAGGTGCATTTTGTGATTCCAGCACCTTCTGTTTTATTCACTGATCACTAGATATCCTTGAGAATTTAAGCTTATTCTCAAAATTTGAGCTGATCCCGATCTTGCGGTTTTGTGTTATGAGCAATTACTCGTTTCCCACGGTCCCATAGGCTACTGTGCTGTAATTAAAGTCCGTTTACGGACAGAAAATACAAAATTGCAAATTTCTTAGAGATGCAACCGAATTTGCGCGTAAGATTGGGCACACACGGATTTCTAAGGCTAACGGTTCAGATGATATAAAAATCTCAATATTTTAGGTAAGTCGGTGGGACGAGGCTGTGGATCACGAAATGCCCCTTTAAGAAATGATAGAATTTAGAATAAAAGCTGCCATAAGGATGTTCTGCATCCAGCCAGTTCTTACTTGTGCATCTTAACAAGTACTTGTGATTTAGCATGTGACATGTACACAACACTGTCTGTTGGCAAATACCTGGGCCAATTTAGTGAATATTATCTCTCTGTGGCTATTAGCCACTTACATGTATAGTCATTTTGATGTATTAAATAATTGTTGAGAGAAATGATGGATTAAATTGAAATGTGCAAGAATCTGCAGATCAAAAGACTTGAGTCCAATAGCTAAGATAGTGATGAAATGAAAATGCCATCAACCCCCTCCCCTGGGTCATTTATTGCATGAAAGTGCTTATCTGTGTTTGTTAGTTGATTTTCATGATATTTTAAATAAAATTTAGTTTAAAAAATGTCACTTTTTGAGTATTTCCCGGTATTTCCCAGTATTTCCCGTTTTGGCCAAGATATGCCTGGTGGTATTTACCGGTAAATACCGGTAATTACCGCCCGGTATTTCCCAAGGCGGGAAATACCGGTCAACCCTGACTCCTCAGGTATTATATTCCAAGGGAATCTTCTCAGTCCTGAAGGTAATCTTGTCCAGCAGTTCAAGACGACAAGGTTAAATTAAGTCCCTCGACGATAATAAATCCACAGTATATCAGTCCAAGATAATCACCACGATTTCTATCTGTCCACAATTTGGAATCCTATTTTGATTCCCAGCACTTTCGGCTTCAAAGACGACAGTAGAATAATTACAGCACTCTGCTCACATGGAATTAAAATAATCCTGGCACTGTGTGGAGCTCAAATCTACCATTATTGTAGATAAAACTAGCTATCTTCTAGCTACATGTTAGAAGTGGATGCTCGCAGAGAGTCCTTCCAGTGATAGTATTTAACTACTCACAGATAGATTCCCCTTTCTAACAATAATCATTACATCATTCTTATGCATAAACATAACCTTACACTAGCTGACCAATCGGAATTCATCACCCGAATTACATCACTTCATATATATAACTTTGTGGGGGAATTCCCTAGGTTCTGCAATGTTTTGATCTCAAAACATAAACAAGTTTCTAAGTTAAGCATCCTTGGGGAATTCCCCACTTCCCCTATTGTGCAATCTAAACAGGTGCAGCTTGCAAAACAAACTAGGGGTATTCCACTTTTCTCTCTTTTATAGTAAACAAAGTGCTTTTCCCGTGAGAAATCTTTTATCAAATAAAATTGAGAAAATAATACTTTTAAAAGTTTAATCAGAAAAATGGAGGCCATATAACAATGTGCACATTTATACTATCACAGTTGTAATTGAAGATGCAAACAATGAAAAAGCTGTTAAAATCTGTATGGCCAATTTGTTAATTTTAAAATACAAATCATAAAAGCAGCAACCATTAAGTGTTCTTTTGTTGTAATGCTTAGTGGGAGAACCTGGGTTAGGGAGACTATAACATATTTTGAAGATGTTCAAGTCTTTACAAGGAGAAAAAAAAAAAAAAAAAAAAATGTATTGTGTATGTACATACAGTATGCACGTGTATGTATGCTTATGTGCATGTATTGTGTAGGCCTATACATGTATATGCATGTATATATGTCTGTATGTAATGAATGTATTTGTATATGTATGTATGTGCATGTGTATGGGTATGCATATATGCGTATATAATTATGCGTGTATGTGTGCATGTATATGTATGTCTGTATGCTATATATGTGTTCATATGTGTGTGTATGTATGTGTGTACGTGTGCGTATGTATATGGATGTACGTGTGTATATATTTGTATATGTAATTGTGTACGCATGAAAATGTGTATGTATTTATATGCACATATATGTATGTTTTTAGGTATATGTGTGTATGTCATATATGTATGCTATAGACCGTATTCAATATGACGTCAGCCACCAGACATGTTGCACAGGGATCATTGACAGGTGAATGTGTTGTGGTGCTGGAATGCGTCTATCTTGTCCACCAACATGGCTGGCTATTGAATACGGTCTATAATGGGTGTATATGTATATCAGCTGCTTTACAAGCCCCCGATATCTGGAGTTGGGTTTGCTTCTTTTGTTTTTTTTTAAGCTAGCTGCAGTGGCCTAATTTTATTTACCGGCGTACTGGGTAGTTAATGTGAATTGATTTTGTTTATTTAAACCTAGTATATTTTGTATTGTTTGTTGGCAAGCTGTTATGACAAAAAATAATTGCAATACATGTAGAAAAGGCATATATGGGCATCAACGTTAGTTAAGCTGTTAAGCTCTCTATATATGATGAATTGTGCACTTTGTGATAAAAGTACCAAATTTTCCACAGTTGTAGAATGGACTAAGACTAACATTTTTCAGATATGTGCCCAATCTCTGGATGTCCAGGTTTGCCAGAAGAGGGCACTTTCAAAATGGCCGCCAAAATCCCATAATATCATAAATAAAGGGATTCTCTTACCACTTTATGTGCTGAAACCTGTTTGATTGGTGATATTTTCATATTTCAGCATCATCTGAGCCATTTTGAGATAAGCAAAAATGATATACTCCTGTGCAAGAAAACCCTACTGACGGATGAAGTAAACGGGCCTCCAATCATGCGTTCCTTAGCAAAATGTGAACACTGCTGATTTCTTTACAACATTTACTGAAATGAATGTAAACTAACCACCTTTTTCTGTAATTACGAAGACATGTCATCCTTGTTAAGGCCTCGTATCTTTTGTTTTTGTATCGACAGAAATCCTGTTCATAAGGTAGCTTAGGATCAATGCTGCCCGGCCCACTAGTGCACTCATGTTGTCATCATACAGCTGACACTTTCATTTTCCACTCAAAACACTGACCTATTTCAGTAAAAAAGAGACCCTTTTCACCCTCCTGTTGCAAAAAAAAGATGCCCTAATCGCTGAACTAACATTCTGAAATTAACTTTTATTGATGCATGACACCTAAATCAATCAATCAATGAACTTTATTTCAATATCATCACATAAATCTTACAAAGACGCAAAACAATGATATTGAGGAGATGATCGAGAGGCCAATAAGGCCAGATGTGATCATCCCCTAAACCCTAGAAGTTTCATACAAAACCAAACAAAATGCACACATAAACATACACACAAAACAAGACATCTCCCAACAAAACTCATTCATATTCAGCTACGAGTATAGATTTGAATTGATTTCTAAAACACTTAGTATTTTTGCACATTTTGATATTATTGTCCAAAGAATTCCATAATTTTGGTCCAGAATTTCTCACAGCGCGATCGGAAAACATTTTCCTGTTATTATTAATACTATAATTGTGGGCATTTCTTGTATGGTATTTATGTATTTGGGCATGTTTTACAAAGTAATTCTCAAAATGTTTTGGTAATTGGTCAGTATAGTGTTTATACATAAACACTCCAAGTTCCAGCTTATATGTATCAAATACATTCAACAAATTGAATTTTGAGAATAATGGTCCCGAATGACATCTATAATGACTATTCGTAATCATCCTTACCGCCCATTTTGGCAACTTAAATATTTTATCTAAAAAGGTTTTATTGGAACTACCCCATATTAAGATACCATAGTTTATGTAAGGTAATACTAACGTACAATATAAAGAGTATAATACATATCCAGGTACAAAGTGTTTAAGTTTGGAGAGTAAACCAACATTTCTTGAAATATTTTTTTGATATTTGATCGATGTGATTTTTCCATGTAAGATATTCATCGATGATAATACCTAAAAATTTGGTCTCATCAACTCTCTCTAATGTCACATTATCAAGTACAACATTAAAATGTTTTGTAGTATTGACCCCCGTTTTGTCTTGCCAATCATTACCTTTTAGTTCTTGTCTGGAATATTTAGAAGTTGCATATGGAGATCCCAACAGCATATAATTAGTTTTGCTCGCATTTACCGATAGTTTGTTTGCCCTGAACCAGTTGTCGACCTCTTGCAATTCACTATTGATTACATCAATTTTCGTGGCTATATCAGGATGGGAATACAGTAGAGTAGTATCATTAACAAATAAGACCACTTCTAGCAGTGAAACGGCATTTACAATATCATTTATATAAAGAATAAATAACAAATGTCCTAAAATTGAGCCCTGTGGTACCCCGCTTTTTATATTTTTATAGACTGAATCACATGATTGATATCGTACAAATTGTATTCTATTATCCAAGTAACTTTTAAACCATTCAAGGACAATACCTCGGAAACCATAATATTCCAGTTTATACAATAATATATCATGGTTAATAGTGTCAAACGCCTTTGACAAATCTAAAAATATTCCCAATGTAGTTTCATTTCTTTCTAATGCATTACTTATTGTATCAACTAATTCAATGATTGCCATATAGGTTGAATGATTTGATCTAAATCCAAATTGTTTATCATTCAATATTTTGTTTTTATCGATATATTCCATACATCTATTAAACACTAATCTTTCAAGAATTTTAGAAAAACAGGAGAGTACAGAAACAGGACGATAATTGGAAAATACTTCTTTGTCATCTTTATGTGGGAACTACTTTTGCTATCTTCAGTTGGTCTGGAACAACGCCAGTAGAAATGGAACTATTGAATATCTTCGTCAAAGAGGCAACCCTCTTTACAATATAGTTTCTGATGTCATCATGACCAGGACTCTTATTTTGATTAAACTTAGTGATAATCTTTAAAACCTCCTCATTAACTATTGGTTTCATAAAAATACACTTTTGTAAAGGTTCTTTTAAATATTCAAAATATTTTTTGCCCGTATGTTTTATCTTTGAAGCTAATTTTGGTCCTATCTCAACAAAAAAAAATGTTGAAAGCATTTGATATATTTTTAGGATCGATAATAGGAACACCATCTAATGATTTAAATTTACTTTGATGTACCCGACCTTTTGCACGACCAACAATCTTATTAATAATTTCCCAAGTCTGTTTTATATTATTTCGTGTTTCTTGAAACTTCTTCTGAAAATACTCCCGCTTACACCTTCGAATCAAGGAATGAAGTGAATAAAATGAATAGACATCTAAACACAGGAATACCTCTTGTAGCCATTTAATACCAACATGCACTGCACTAGTGCAATAATTGAGATAATGACACTTATAAATATTGTTTCCCATTTATGTTGCTTGTTTGTTACGCTTAAAAAAAGAAATGAGTCAAATTACCACTATGAAATTGCACCCCTAAACGCTGACATGTAGGCCTAGAGGGATAAATGGGTACCTATATAAATTGAAACCTTAATGCATCCCGTGCGTGAAGTCCGCTATGATGAAAAGGACACGCTTTTACTGCATGTTTCTGGATGGTTATGACTTCATCGATGGTTTCAGTGGTGTACTCACCGGGAGACGGGGGGAAAGTGGCTCTGGTTCGAAAAAGTGAGACGATATGGACCAAAATATGTATTTTTATCCCTCTTCTTCGGGGAATTTCGACCAATTTCAACGTACTTTAGCCAAATTAATGAAAAATTGGCAATTTCGTCAACATTTTGTCAAGTTCAGAGCAAATCACCTCTGCGGACGACTTAGGAATTTGTCCCTTCTGGATCAACTGCCTCGGTATGCCACACTGGATGGTTTGAGCGGTACCCCTAGGCAATGATGGATGTGCATCCATAGCACAGAAGTCAGTACTTTGTAAAAATTAACATATTTGGGACAATCTGTGGAGCGATAGAGTTTTGCACTCACAAGCGCCCACTTCTCTGGCTTGAATATTGGGATTTTGGCGGCCATTTTAAAAAAAAGCTCCCTCTTATGAATGCTCCGTTGAAGCTGAAGACATTACCATATCGAGAAGATTGATCAAATATACATCATATCGTCTGAAAATGACATCTTTCCAGGTGTACTTTGTCATGTTAGGCTATTTTGGGTGCCATTTAGAAAACGCCCTCTCCAGGCCATCATTAGGACAGTTAAAATCGTGCACATATCGTAATAATTTTGCATAGGGTATCACTTATCTTGGAATTTTCATGCTTTTAGCACAAAGTGCACATCATCTGCTTAACACGGTACGATATATTTCTCATTAAACCACAACTGGAAGGCCATTTGCTTAAAAGATAAACATTTTTAAATGACTTTTTATTCTTAGAAGAAAATGGAAGAACCCGTTTCTTCCAAGTGAAAAAAACCGCGACAAACCGCGGTTTTTTTTTCGCCTGTTGAGAAATGGCGAACCCTGCTTACAGGAAACTGGTTCAAAGACCAAAATTCAACAACTCGATTATAATGAAATTAGTTTGCAATTCGTTGCGCACCTTTTTTAGGAATGTGGAGCACCTTATCCTTGGAATTCTACAATCAAGTTGCTTTATCACTGGAGTGGATTGGTATATACATAGACGGGGGGGGGGCATTTCACTGCACAATTTTGATTTTTTTACTTCTTTGTCGCCTCGATTTTTGACCAAAACTTCGCTTTTTCAATGTTCCACCATTTCCAATTTTCAGTTCGCAGACCCCTTTTCGTACTAGTTTTGTTCAGTTCGTAAGAAGTTAAGTGTCTTCCCCCCCCCCGGGTGTACATTAGATTGTTTTTCTTAATTTTAAGGATTGCCCCTACTTTCCTGCCTTCAACCACCCAGCACTTAGATTCCGATTTTTCGGTAGATATTGCGACCTGTTGCCCTCCCCTGGCTTAGAACTTGGCTTGCGCCACTGACTCCACAACACTTCAATTTTTTTCTTGACTGGTCAAGTTTCTTTTTTGAGAATATATTAGTTTGAGTAATGGGGTCGCCGTAAGCTAGGTTTGTCAAAATGGGGTCTTGGGTGAAAAAGGTTGGGGAAACCCTGCTTTCTCCTTGAGGTAAAGGGGGGAAGCGGTCAAATTTGTGAACAGACGCATAAATACAAAAACCATCTTCCATTTTAACAGGGTGTCTCATAAAGAATTACACCCTAACTATAGGCGCCATAACGTCATAACTTCGATTTGTTCAGTAGTTTTGAAGAAATACAGCATTATTGTACACACTGTCAACGGACACTTCCAAGTTTGCTCACAATAATGCAGATTTGATGCTAACTACCGCTGATTATCGTGTTATCTTTTCAATCTGTCTTCTATTTCCTACCCCAAAGACCGCTTGTATTTAAATATTTTTGTGAGTTCACTCATTTTGGTTCGTTTATTATAGCTAATAAACAATTACTCTGACAATTATCACAAAAAATCCAACAGAAAAACAAAAATGTTAAAAACAACATCATTTTTATTACAAAAACACACACCATAAATCTGCAGAAATGTTGAAATATGTTTTTTGAACTAGGGGTTGGCACTGCCATAGAATGATTGAGAAGTTAATAAATACTTTAACAGGTGGATAAACTGAACAATAGATTATTCACAATAGTTTTTATTCAAATGAGACATCTTATTCCAATAATAGATGTTTGGGATTCCTATAATAAAGGCATGATTTGAGTGCAATCAATTCAAAATTCCCACTTTTTATGTATAGGCCTACTGTGTTATTTGAAGTACTGCGCCAGGAAGTATAAACTTGTATTTCCGTTATATGAACTTGAAAGTTGATTTTGATTTAATTTTACTTTGGCATTTGTTGGCATGCCTGGATATACAAATCTGAAGCATTTTATCAAAACGGAAAATCTACCCATCTGAATCAATTCTTAGCAACAGAAAAAGATGAACATTTGTGGTGAAACCGTTCTTAGATTTTTATAATGCGCAACTAGTTTTGAATATCAACTTACTTCGTTTTCAATATTATTTCAAAGCATACCTTTTCTAGAAAAGCTCTTAATGAGAGCAATTTAAATTCAATGAAAAGGGCCTTTGCCTGGATTGGCGACAGCCATGGTTTATTAACATATTTGTCAAAAACACTGAAGATGTCGGCTGATAGTTCTTTCTCATTTCCTACCAATTTTTTAAGTGAAAAGAAGATTTTAAATTTTCTTTGTATGTATGTCAATATTATGTTTGAAACCTGGGCAAAATAATCATTTTATTATCATATTGGGTTAAAAGAATAAAAGAAAGAAATGAAAGAAGATTGATTATTTCTCGCTTGTTCTGTCCATGAAATCACTTTATTACAACATTTGGAAGGAGTGTCCATTGACATGTGGTACATACTCGACTTATTTCCTAAAACTACTGACGAATCGAGTGCGTGTTATACATTATAAATTGAAAATAATTGTGTTTAAAGATTCTTTTTAATTTTATAAATGTAATACTCCCTTTTGAAGTTATGGCCACAAATAGTTAGGGTGTAATTCGTTCTGAGACACACGTAGCCACAGAATCTCAGGATACGTTTGAATTTGGGAGAAAATGCCCTATAGTAACATGTAGCAAAGCATGGCAATTTACAAATCCCGTGAAGAAAAGGTTGCAATCTTTTGAGATGTGGTGCCTCCGGAGAATGCTTAAAATCAGCTGGAAGGATAAAGCACGAGAAGTGCTATGCTGATCAGGATCTGAAAGGACCCTGGAGACTAATCTTATGCAGCGAAAAATGAGTTTTGCCGGTGTAGAAGTAACCATTGTCCGGCGTACCCATAGTCCGGGAACAATGGTGAACAATAGGGTAATCGATTCAGTTGACTCTTTACACAACATTAGTTTCACGATTTATTCCGTTACCGTCTATGGAGCCCCGGACTTAGGCCCCCGCCGGACTATATCTGCTTTCACACCGGTCATGTACTCCGTGGCAGCGCAGGCGAGCATCCAAGGAACAAGAGCAAGAGGAAGGCAAAGAGGAAAGTGGAGTAATGACATTAAGAGATGGAGTATGACAACATCATATACAGAAGCAAAGCGGGAAGCCGAGAATAGAGAGAAATGGAAAACTATGGTGGCCAACCTTCGTTTCGTAGACGGCACATGATGATGATGATGATGACAGTGTAAATCCAGTAAAACTTGATTGTTTCGGTTGTAGTTTGACGAAGGAATTTTATTTTTTTTTTAATATGCATGAAATCTAAAGCAAAAACGAAGATATTTGCCGAGATATTAGTTTTAAACACTATACTAAAAAATGATATGTTTGTAAATAATAGGTCTACCCGTGGGAAAGACAAAATAATTATGCGTTATAATTGTTTTACCTTAAAATATGCCGTTGCAATTTTGGCTGTGTAAAGTAGATAAGATGATTCAATATACCCCATAACGATATCGGCACGGCAAAAACGGTAGCCATACCAGCCAAAAACCAAATAATAAGCTCGAATTCTGCACCTCCCGAGATCAGCTTCCAAATTAATATCGGTATAATGAGAAGCATAAATGTGAAATATGTTATATATACAGATCTTCGCATCCATATTTTCCAGTCATGCAATTCAGGAGACGTTCTGGGCATCGGAGTAATAACTCCATTGCTAACAGTTTCAGAGGTTTTTGTATCAGTCATTTCTTCCAGACGCAAATGTCAAATTGTGGAGTAGCGATGCTTGCAGCCATTAATTGATAAATATGGTTTTAAAATGGCGGAACTTTTAATAGCAGCGGTCGTTTATTATTATGTCAAGAGATAACACGTAACTCTAAATAAAGCAACTGGTCAAAGTACAATCTCGATCTCGGAATGACGTTTGATCTATAGTGTGATTTGTGTTTAAC
The DNA here is from genome assembly GCA_023653785.1 of Ophioderma brevispina. Lineage (NCBI taxonomy): Eukaryota > Metazoa > Echinodermata > Ophiuroidea > Amphilepidida > Ophiodermatidae > Ophioderma > Ophioderma brevispina. The sequence continues at coordinate 22,359 of JAMKCH010003751.1, forward strand.
CTATTACATACTGGTTCTGCGTTAGCATAGCCACTCCTCCCCACTCTTCCCTCTCTATCGCTACTCTTCCCCTTCTCTCTCCTCTCGTTGCTCTCCCAATTCAGTGGCGGATTTAAGAGTCAGCTGGGCCCCCCTAAAATATTGTCCTCAGGGCCCTCATAGTCGCATAATAAAGTGCAACATTGCGTCGTTTCGCGACCGCTAAAGGGCAACACCTTAAGCTGCGGATAGGGCCCTTTTCCTATAAATCCATCACTGTCTCCCATTCTGCCTGTCTATCTCTTTCAAGCTTGATCACTCTCCTTTTTCCGAATTTGTCGCGCTCCTTTCCGAATGTCATGTCTTACTCTTCAAATTTCTTAACCGCCTCTCTTGAAATTCCTTACACAAAAACTGTAAAACACATATCGTCGACATTCTAGTACGGCCTTCAGATGCTTTTAAATGAACCCCATGATAATAAGTACTCTTTTCAAGGTTTCGTATTTGTTTTTGAAACCATTTGTGGGGGGACACACTAACAACCTAATTTGAATATATTTGAGTTTACAACGATTTCTTTAATGGTGACATAACAAATATTTGCCTTTCAAGTTTCACGTTTGAAATCAATATTTAGAATTCTACACTGTGGATATTCCAAAAGTATTTAAAGTAATTTTCTTTAAATAAAGAGTGTAAGTAAGAACGAGATTTTAATACGGTATACAAAAATACCGTATATGAACATTTAATTTTAATTGTATAAACCTTACAATCTTATTTAAAACCAAGAGAGTGCAATATTAAACGCGAAATTAAGGGACAACAATAATCACGCGGTGCGTAAAATTCGCGGGGGGGGGGGGTCCGTTATCTATAGACCGTAGACCATTTTGTGCAGTACCGCAACAAGTTAGAAAAGGGAATGACATTGAATCAAATTGTTTGAGTGGATGATGGACACTTCGGGTCTTTGACTTCCTTTTTTTACTTAAAGCGGCACTGGCACATTTTCACAAAATTTGAAATTTCTTCAATTTGCTCTCAAAATAGTCTAGGCCATTGGAAGAACAGAGATATATTTTAGACATCAAAATTAACATACCTCAAAACAGATAAGGACATTGATATGAGGATAAAGACATCTAAGTAATTTGTAGGCCAACTTTTAAGTTTTCCATAACTTTAATCAACAAATGTGTATATTACATGAATATTTTTGACTCGTACTCACTGATATCAAAACCACAAAGCTTATAGATCGGTCAAACAGTGTGCATAGCGTGGAAAACATGCATACGACGTGCCTGCTCTAGTGTTAAACGCCATTTTCGTCGTCTGCTGAATTAAGCGTCGCCGGCGACGTTAAGAAATCGTTCTGTTTACCCATAAGGAAGCTGATTTAGTCGTAATCATTTCGGGTGAGGGCTTTTGTATATAAAGGCTTTATAACCATGTAAAAATATCGATTTTAAAAATATTGAGGGCGCACTATTTTTCAATGTGCCAGTGTCTCTTTAACTGCATAGGACAGGGTGTCCCTTTGCTCTCTCATGAGTAATTCTCCTCCATTCTGGTCTGCCCTTTGCAATAGATTCGGCATTTTGGAGGTCCAAGCCTGTGTCCTTGGGGATCTGGTCCTTCCATCTTGCTGGTGGGCGACCTGGCTTCCTACGCTTGTTGAAGTTTTGCGTATAGGCTTGGTATGGTAATCTGTGTTCCGGCATCCTGACGACATGTCCAAACCACTTCAGCCGTCTCCTGGTGACTGCATCCGTGATGGTGCATGTGATGTTCAGACGCTGTCTAATTTCATCATTTCTAATTTTGTCCAGAAGGTTCACTCCTAGGATGGACCGGAGACATCTCATTTCAAAGCTTTCTAGCTTTTGGCAGTCTGCCTTGCGCAATACCCAGGACTCTGCTCCATAGGTGGCAATGGGGAGTATAAGAGACTGGCATATTCTGACTTTGAGCGATCTTGTGTGATGGTCATGATTGCTCCAGATGGTATTTCCTGTGGCTACTGAATGCCCTGCTTGCCAGTCTGTAAGCCTCTTGATGTCCTCCTTAACCGAAGGCACATTACGTTCCAAGGAAGACAAAATCTTTAATTTTGTTCAATTGGTGTCCTGGTTAGGGTGAAATGTCCTGGGGCTCAATCGGACATGATCTTGCATTTAGAGGGGTTGATCTTCATTCCCCATTTGGCGCAGGCCTTTTTCCAGTTCTTCTGTGGTTAGCTGTAACGTTTCAAAGACCATTTCCAGCAGGGTTGTGTCATCGGCCTAACGAATGTTGTTGATTTTCAACTCTCCTTTGGGATTCCGGAGCCCAGGTTTTGAACTCCTCTCCTTACAAATTACAAATTCTCCAAAGACGATAAAGAGGCATGGAGATAGATGGCATCCCTGTCTCACACGAACTACGACTTCGAACCAGTCAGTGAGTTGTCCATTCACCACTACTGAGCATTTGGTTTGCTCATACATCTTTTCATTTAGGTCTACCAGCTTGCTGTCTACTCCAATTATCTTAAGCATTTCCAGATTGCTCTCTCCAAAGTGGTTATCCAAATGCTGCATTTAACTACAAGTTCCAGTGTCTAGGAATGCCCGTCTTTCTTTGGGCTTCTCTAAGCACTTGGCGAACAATAAATACAGCATCATTAGTACCTATCTAGAGCTTCTAAATCCACATTGCTTACCTCTCCAAGGTAGTCTATTGTGTCCTGGATCCGGTTCAGGATCCTTCTACAGAATACTTTCCTTGGGATGGACATTAAAGTAATTGCTCTATAGTTGGCGGGATTTAGTTTCTCACCTTCTTGTATACTGATAGTTATCAGGATCAGGCCTTGCTCCAGTCTTCTGGAATTTTCCCTTCTACCCAGCAAATGGTTGATTCTTTTCAACAGTAGCTGTCTCATAGCTGGGCCCCCTGCTTTCAGGGTTTTTTCAGCCGAGATTTTATCCCATCCACATGCTTTGTTATTTTTCAGTTTCTTAATGGTCTCTTCTACTTCCTCTATTGAGAAAGGCATGCCTGTTGAGTTAGAAATTAGCCAGGTTCTTGGATGGAGTGAAGTACTTTTTCATCTCTGGGGAATTCAGTGTTTTATTGAGATATTTCTGAAGTGTTCTTCCAGCACTTCACTTCTTTATCTGGAGTTTCAGTTTTTAGGGGGCCATGTTTTGTCTTTGGCACTGCTGGCAGTTGAGCTCTTTCACTCGCTAGTCTACGGTCACACTTGAAGAGTTCATGGATGTTGTTCCTAGCATGTGCATCTCCCTGTGCATCTGTCCTCTCTTTAACTTCCTTTTTCGAGAAGCTCTTCTTCCACCTCTTTGACTTGATATTGACCTCCTTTTTCAGTTTGGAGTAGTTGGACTTATTATGTGCAGTTGGGGTGTTCATCATTTGGATACTTGCAGTCCTTCTTTGATGACATGCTTTTCTTACTTCTTCAGGGAGCCCCATAATTTGCCGGGCCCTTTTCACACCCACTGTTTCCTCTGTTATTTTATTGGTTGTTTATTTGAAGTTTGTCCATAACCCTTCAACATCAGTGTCTTCTAATTGGAGGAGTGGTCCAAAGGCACCACCTATCTTTGCACAGAATTCTGCTGCAATTGTGGGGTCGCTGAATCGACTGACGTCATACCTCTTGGGTACCGTTGTTATACGTTTGGTTTTGGTAGGTATAAATTTCACCTTAGCCAGCACCAGGTTGTGGTCTGAACCAACATCGGCTGAGCAGTAAGATCTGCAGTTCTGAAAGGTTTTCAAGTTGTCCAGTTGGGTAATGATGAAGTCAATCATGTTTCTATATTGCCCACATGAAGATGTCCATGTTGCCTTTCTACACTCCTTGTGTTGGAAGTAAGTTTTGCATACAACCAGTTTGTGGAGTGCACAGAATTCCAGGAGCTTTTCTCCTCTGTCGTTGATATTTCCAAGTCCATATCTACCCAATGTGGGTGTCCATGCCTGGTAATCTGTCCCTAGTTTGGCATTGAAATCCCCCATCAGGATGAGGCTTTCTTTCTTAGGGATTCTCTGTGGAGCTGTAGGGTGTCATAGAACTTGTCGCTCTCTGTCTCACTGTGTTTAGATGTGAGGGCATAGACCTGGATGATGTTTACTATGCCTTCCTTCATATTAAATTTGGCTGCTTCATAACTTGACAAACACGGGAGAAGCTTTTGGGATATCATGATCCCTACTCCATCTCTGCAGATGCCGTCACTTCTGCTAGACAGTAGGATAGTAAAATTCTCTTTATTTATGAGGGTCTCTTTTCCATTCAGGTGTGTTTCACATAGACTTCGGGTCTACGTCATGTAATTATGCAAACGAGCTTACAACTCAATAGTATGCACAAATTAATAGACTAAACGATATAGCATAAACATTCGTCATGGGCTATCAGGAAATGCCCTGCTTTGCCGTATAGAGTTGAGATTAATGAAAATCTGTCCTGATTTATGCAAATGACCTAATTTTAATACTCAAACACAATACTAATTTTATAACATTTAGTATTTGTTATTGGTTTGAAGTGGATTGAATTGAAATGTACCCTGAAAATAAAGTGACAGGAGGAGATTTTTAGGATACGAATTTCTCTCAAATTTCACTGGATCGGTTGTAGACCACCTCCAGAGAACGTGCAAAGGAAAACCACAAACCGTGTTTTGAACTTGCCTGCTATATATCGTAATCGTTCCCCATAGAAAATCATGCTTTGACTTTCTGTCGTGCACGACAGAAACTACTAAATCATCATCTTATTACATAAAGACGCCGTATTCGGCTTATTCACTTCGGGTTTGATCTATACATTGGTAAGCATTCCAAATATGTAGAAAACCGGGGTTCGAGAAAAATCTGGGAGCGCTTCTTCCTGGAAATCTCCGCATGTCTCTTTAATGACAGGTGGAAAGGTTGATGCAATACGCGACAAGCTGGATAATGTAGTTTTGCCAAAGATAAGTGTTAATGTGGCTGAAAACTCCACCAGCAGCTTTGCTGAATTTGAACCAGTGACAGAGGATTTTGTTCGGGATCTTGTTATGCAATCATCTTCATCGACCTGCGACTTGGATCCTATGTCATCATCCCTATTGAAAGGTTGTTTAGACATCTTGGTTCCTTATATCACCAAAATTATCAACGAATCTTTGAGTTCTGGGATTGAACCATCAATTTATAAGTTGGCTCGTGTGAAACCGCTTATTATAAACAGGGCTCTGATGCGAACTTGATGTTTATTGTCAAGATACTAGAGAAAGCAGTCTCATCTCAACTGAAAGACTCTGCATAAAAATGGCCTTTATTCTGATATGCAATCGGCATATCCCTAGTTTCAATCAACTGAAACAGCCATGCTTCGTGTAGTGAATGATCTGCTTTTGGCGTTAAACAAGGGCAATGAAGCAGTTTTGATTTTTGCTTGATTATTCTGCCGCATTTGACACCATTACCCATTCCATCTTTTTCGAGCGTCTATACAAAGTCGGTACGGCATTGGGGGCACTGTGTTGCGATGGTTTAAATCATAATCTTACTAATCGTTCCCAAGCTGTTTTGTGTATGATAAGCGTTCATACATTCATATCCTTCCGTGCGGTACCCCACAGGGATCTGTCAAGGGATCTCTTGATTTCATCCTATATTGATGCACATAACGGAATTATGCACATGATTTATGCAGATGATACACAACTGTATTTAGTACTGCAGCCATCCAAGACATTAACAAATTGGAAAGTTGTACCTCTGATGTAAGATCTTTGGGCCATCACCAATGGGCTTGTGCTGATTGATTCGAAGAAGACGAAGATTGTGCATTTTCATTCTAAGCATCGCACTCCTTCCAGTCTACCAGCTGTTGTTGTCGGTGATGGCAGTATCGACACTGCCAACTCTGCTAAGGATCTTGGTGTTACCCGGGGTGTTACAGTGGATAGGGCACTTCAAATGAAAGATCATATTGGGAACATCGCAGGTTCTGCGTCTTTTGAAATCTGCAAGATTGGACGGATCCGTAGGTATTTAGATCAACCTACCACAGACCGTTTGGTTCATGCTTTTGTGTCCACTAGATTAGACTGTAATAATTCTGTTTTGTGGTCTTCCTTTCAGTCATATTGCACCTTTACAACGTGTACAGAACTCAGCAGCGAGACTTGTCACTTTGACAAACCGATATGATCACATTTCGCCTGTTCCGAACAAATCCATACTGGCTAAAAGTTAAAGACCGCATCCGTTTCAAAATCTTACTAATTACCTATAAGATACGAAATGGTATGGCTCCAAGAACCTCGAGGAACTTATCTCGGATTATAAACCAAGTATTTCTCTACGCTCATCGTCGAAAGGTCTTCTTAGTTCTGGTCCACGAAGTAAGACTATGTATGGGTACCGGGCTTTTGCCGTTGCAGCTCCCCGTATGTGGATTTTTTTTTTTTTTTTTTTTCAAGATTGGACGGATCCGTAGGTATTTAGATCAACCTACCACAGACCGTTTGGTTCATGCTTTTGTGTCCACTAGATTAGACTGTAATAATTCTGTTTTGTGGTCTTCCTTTCAGTCATATTGCACCTTTACAACGTGTACAGAACTCAGCAGCGAGACTTGTCACTTTGACAAACCGATATGATCACATTTCGCCTGTTCTGAACAAATCCATACTGGCTAAAAGTTAAAGGTGGTTGTTCCGATTTATGTGTATTGTGTTCTCTACTTGATATGAGAGCCTGGCACTTGCACATACACCCCATCAAGTACCGTGGGAAACAAACTTGCGGTTTTGATGCGAACTTGATGTTTTTATGTCAAATACAGAGAAAGCAGTCTCATCTCAACTGAAAACTCTGCATAAACCTGGCCTTTAGTCTGATATGCATCGGCATATCGCTAGTTTCAATCAACTGAACGCCATGCTCGTGTAGTGAATGATCTGCTTTTGGCGTTAACAAGGGCAATGAAAGTTTTGATTTTGCTTGATTATTCTGCCGCATTTGACACCATTACCCATTCCATCTTTTTCTAGCGTCCTATACAAAGTCGGTACGGCATTGGGGGCCCTGTGTTGCGATGGTTTTAAAGCATCATCTTACTAATCGTTCCCAAGCTGTTTTGTGTCTGCTGCGTTCATACAATTCATATCCTTCCGTGCGGTACCCCACAGTTATCTGTTCAAGGGATCTCTTGATTTCATCCTATATTGCTCACCGAACGAATTATGCACATGATTTATGCATATGATACTACAACTGCAATTTCGTACTCATCCCTCCAATACATTAACAAATTGGAAAGTTGTACCTCTGATGTAAGTCTTTGGGGTCTCACCAATGGGCTTGTGCTGATTGGATTCGAAGAAGACGAAGATTGTGGCTTTTCATTCTAAGCATCGCACTCCTTCCATTCTACCAGCTGTTGTTGTCGGTGATGGCAGTATCGACACTGCCAACTCTGCTAAGGATCTTGGTGTTACCGCGGGGTGTTACAGTGGATAGGTCCACTTCAATTAAGATCATATTGGGTTCTGCTGACTACTTGTTCTGCGTCTTTTGGAATCTTCAAGATTGGACTGATCCGTAGGTAGGTTAGATCAACCTACCACAGACCGTTTGGTTCATGCTTTTGTGTCACTATTAGACTGTATAATTCGGTTTTGTGGTCTTCCTTTCAGTCATATTGTACCTTTACAACGTGTACAGAAGCTTACAGAACTCAGCAGCGAGACTGGTCACTTTGACAAACCGACATGATCACATTTCGCATGTTCTGAAAAATCTACACTGGCTAAAAAGTTAAAGATCGCATCCGTTTCAAAATCGTACTCATTACCTAAAGATACGAAATGGCATGGCTCCCAAGTACCTCGAGGATAGACTAAACGATTATAATCCAAGTATTGATCTACGCTCATCGTCGAAAGGTCTTCCTAGTAGTTCGGTCCACGAATGTAAGCGATTTATTGGGTACCGTGCCTTTGCCGTTTGTGCAGCTCCCAGTATGTGGAACAGCCTCCCGGTTGGCTGTTAGAAAATGGGCCAACTGTTTCCCACTTTTAAAACTAGACTGAAGACATCCTTTTTCTTTCAGATTGAGTATAGTTTGGGTGGCAAATTGCCCTTGTACTGAACGCTTCTAAGAGATTTTGCCCGAAAATACGCTCCAGGACCAGCTTGCTCCAGGACCATATGCTTTCCTGGAGCAATATGGTCCTGGAGCAGCTGTCCTGGAGCATATGGTCCTGAGCAGAATAATCTGGAAAAATATTCTAAGTCAATATTCCCCCAGGCGCATATTTGAATACGCAAATGTTCCAGGACATATGGCAAATATGCTCCTGGAGCAGTATTTGACTTAGAATATTTCTCCACTTCTCCAGGACAATTTGCCATATGCTCCTGGACCATTTCCGTATCGTCAAATATGCTCCTGGCGCATATTTGACTTAGAATATGTTTCCAGATATTATGCTCCGGACCGTAATGCTCCCGGACCAGCTTATCTCTATGGGATATTTAACCCAAAGGTTAAAATAAACACATGGTTAAAGTTAACCCGCTTTTGTGAATTGGCCGGTATTCACAAATCGGGTGAACTTTAACCCAGTTAAACAGTTAACCACGATCCTGGGTGAAATTCATTCATGTTATCCTCTATTGATATTTACCAAGGTTAAAATTAACACTGGGTTTAAAGATAACCCACTTTTGTGAATACCGGCCATTGTGTTTAAAATGTACATCATTGTATTGTCCTCTTAAGGATGAAAAAAGGTATATTTGTCTTTATTACACAGATCCCGCCCTATTAAGGTTCGATAACTGCCATGACCTTATTTATGGGTGTTCCGATTTGTTCTTTTTAATTAAAGACACTGAATTATCCGGTATTTGGTGCCTACCATCGATTAAAATCCTTTTAGATATCGGAGTCGAAGATACTTTATTCCAAATGTATGATGTTTGACATTGTCTGCTGGCATTTGTACGTCCTCAATTTAATTCAAAACTGAAACTTTCTGCTCCACGCCCTCTGGTTCCACACAGACTACTTTAAATGAAGTTGCTATTATCATCGTGTTCTGGATGTTTAAAGGCGGGAAAATATTACAAAAATACTTAGACATAATGAAACAGGGATACTAATACAGCAATATACAGATGTCAAAACAACTTTACCCAAACGCCCCCCCCAAACCAGGTCCTATTAAATAAATTTTCTGCATTTATAACATATTGAACATATTGTTCATTAACTTTTCAAAAGAGTCCAAACCCCTTGAATTCGATTCCCAATACTGAATTGTTTCTGATTAATGAAATCGGTCTTTTTTACTTGCAACACGATGAGACCAGGGGTAAAACAGAATTTGGTTAATTAAAGGTTGGGAGTCGGTTAAAAAGGTTGTTTTTAAAACTTATACAACCTTGGTTGAGGCAATTGTTTTGATTTTTTTGTTTATACAACTAACCATGAACAATGTTGTTTATAACTTAAAAAACACCCAGCACTTTAAACACCCCTCTCTTTTACCCACGCCACAAAATTTGAAACAGTGTTCTAAACAGGGTATACAAATTTTAAAACACAGGTAACACAAATACACCTGCACAAAAAAAAGTATTCGGCCTCAGTCCCCAGCAGTCTGGAGCACTGGACCACGGCAGCGGTAAGGACAGCAAGGAGCAGAGGCGTTGTAAGAATCTTTGGGTACGGGACAGGCTGCCATTGGAAATTGAACGTATGCACGTATAAAAAACGACAGATCTTCTCTACAGACGACCAGAATTGTTGAAATGGAGGAAGGAAACTGGAAAGGATCAAGTGTGGACATTGTTGGGATTGATAGTGAAAGTAAGGCAAAAAAGAGAGGAAAGGATAGAAGGATGTATCTCTATTCAAGGGAGGCCGGCAACACCTGTACAAAGGAGTGGGTTCATAGTACACAAGAGTATAGCAGGAAGGAGGAAAATGTCAGTAGTTCAAAGGAATTTCAGGACAGAGTGGCTTCAGCTGACTGGCAAGATCAACAAACAAGTACCATCTAAAAATAATCCAAGCTTAGCTTACCAACAACCACCAGCGCTGATGAGGAAGTAGAAGTAGATGCTGTGTATGAGGAAAATAGACAAGCTCGTCAGCAGTAGTAGCAAGAACAACTACAAATATCATAATGGGCGATTTCAATGCAAAGGTTGGGAGCGGGTAATCAAGGAGATGTCATGCACAGTAACTTTGGGCTAGGGTGTGCGGAACAGCAGAGGAGATACTCTCATCAATTTGCTGAAAGACATCGATTGAAAATCATGAACACTTTCTACAAGAAATCGCCCAACAAGCGATGGACATGGATCTCCCCCCAACGGAGTCACGAAGAATGAAATCGATTACATCCTTACTGACAAGCCCCACACTTTCTCAGATGTATCAGTCATTAATAAGTTCAACACAGGCAGTGACCACCGCATGCTTCGAGCCTCCATTACGATCAACACCAAACTAGAGAGAGCAAGATGTATGAAGCAACAGAAGAAACCAAATGCAGAAGCACTCACAGCTAAGGCTGTGGAATTTCAACTGAAGTTGTCCAACAAGTTTGAGGCTCTACAGTTGGATTCATGCAAAGATCTCGACACACAGTGCGATACCATCACTTCTGCAATTATGGAGATTGCGGTAGAAACTGCTGGCAGAGATAAGCCAACAAGACCTGAAAAGCTCTCTGTGGAAACAAAACAACTGAGGGAGAAAAGACGACAGATGAAGAGGAGTGGAATGAGAATCTAACATGTAGAATACACTGAGACTTGCAAGACCATCAGGCGACGTATGAAAGAGGAAATTCATCATTACAATGAGCAAGAACAGCTGAAAGCTCTTGAAAACAACAAAGGACTTAAATCAGCAAGACGGAAACAGTGTCTAGGAAGGAACAACATCATAGCCCTGAAAGAGGAAGATGGCACTCTAACTGAAGATCTTGATAGGATGGTCAAAATATGTGAAGAGTTCTACACCAACCTCTACAGCACCAGGCAACCACAAGAAAAACCTTTTGTTGAGTCATGTACCCAAAAAGTGGAAACACTACCCCCTTCCATCATGCCTTCCGAAGTAAGAGATGCAGTAAAGAAACTAAAGCGAGATAAAGCCCCTGGAGAGGATAGTATTACAGCAGGGGTTCTTCAAGATGGAGGTGAGCCCATTATTGAGGTACTTACAAAGCTATTCAACAGATGCCTTACAGAGGGAAGAAGTCCCCAGCAACTGAATAATGCATCTTATTTATTCTCCATAAAAAAGGAGATAACATCTGACATCAAAACCTACAGCCAATCAGCCTTCTAACTGTTATGTACAAGGTATTTCTTCACAGGTCCTGCTGAAACAGAAGGCTGACCCTGGAAACAACACCAACCAAATCCCAAGCTGGTTTTTTAGACCAGGTTTTTCTACCACTGAACACATACATGTTGTTTAGCCAACTACCGAAAAAGTCAGTGAGTATAAGATCCCACTCAGCTTTTCCTTTGTTGACTAGGAAAGGCGGTTTTGACTCTGTTTGAATTCAAAACCACTCTTCACAGCACTTGAAAACCAAGGAGTTGACCCAGCCCACATCAAGTGGAGCCTCTCTCCCACCCTAAAGCTCCACAAGGACAGTGACAAGATCAAGCCAGGGGAGCAAGACAGGAGACAACATTCACCCAAACTCTTCACCTATGCCTTCAAGATGCCATCATAAAGGAGTTAACTGGTGGAAGGAAGAGGACCAACATTGATGGTGAAATCTCTCTCACCTGATCTTTGCGAGAATATTATCCTTATTGCCAGGTCAACCAGAGGATTGGAAAGCATGCTAAATGATAATTCACATCCCAGCAAACCGGCGGGACTCATCATGCAATGTTGGGAAAAACAAAGTGATGTTTAATGACCACACAAGGAAGTCCCTATGACCAGCGCCAAACGACCATTTTGCTTCAAGATCTTGTTGGCGGCGTAGATGTTACTGTCCAGACTATTTGCTATAGTCCCACTCAATTTTACGGTATGTAAAGACCTGGGTCAAACTGCTACAGAATGTTTTCTCGCTGTAACTTTTTGTTATATAACCCCCCGAACAACAATCAAAAGTAGAAAAAGGAAGCATGGCAAGACATGTTTATTTGGCATAAAACCTATGTGTGTCCCTTTTTTGCCTCTATTTTTGGTTATTATCCAATATATTAAAGGGGACGACCCGATTTTAAGTAAATACAGTTTTCCTGCTTATAGAATGGTCTTCATCTCTAAACAACCCCCATCTGTAGAGTTTTGCGCTGATATTCAACCCGTTTTCATGTGAGAGCTAAATAATGATTTTCTACCCTATAGTGTGTAAATCATATCGGCCGACCAAAAAAAAAAAATGGGGGTTCAGTTATCGGCTCATAACTTCCAACCCAAACAACTTATAGCCCTAAGATTTCACATGGTATTAGAAAAATAGTAGCTTTTTCAAATACCAATGTTTACCATTCCGGTAAAATCTTGGAGGATGGGGACGATGTCTAGTAGCGATCAGGCCACGCCCCTGAACTCGTGAGTCTTTCTTCTGCCAACGTAAGCTAACAGAGTAACTCTACATTTTGGGTACCGTGTGTCTGCAGATGGTTGATGAATCTCTTCCTCATTGACGGTCATGTATTCCAGTTCCGTCTCTTTCGCATTTAGATTTAGTCGGACTTTATCTGCAAGCATTCTCAAATGGATCTTTGTGTGTCTTTGTGCAGCACATATCAACATCCCCTATTAGAGCTGCGTAATCAAGGTCTTTGAGATGCAGACTTTGGTGAGTCCAAGAATGCTTGGCCGCCTTTTTAAATGCTGCTGGCCTACTATATTCATGCTATTACCAAATGACCAAAAAAAACCCCCTTTTTAAAATGTTCACATACTTATGACCCCCCCCCCCATTTTCTTTTTTCCTGCTATCCACTTTTATCACAAGTTTCATAAAATTATCCACTTTTCATGGATTCTTACACCCAAATTCAAAATTTTCGCAGCCTGAGCTACTTGCACAATTTTTAACCAATTTAATAATTTCATGGCGAGCAATTTTATATTCCAGGCATTTGAACTCTGAGAAAAGAAGACTTTTCCTATTTTCATTTCAGTTTTTACATAACTGGATGACCACATTTTATTCAGCTTGTGTACTGAATGGCCCCGTATTTTTGGGTACATTTTTACTGAAAGGACCTGGGAAAGGACCACATTTTTCACCTGGCCGAGGCACCATCACTTCGCATATGGAGGGCCCCCGGCCTAGTTGACCAATAATGTTTGATAAATACTCCTTGATAATAATTTGCTAATTAAAGATCTCCCCATCCCGAGAAATCATCTGACAAATCTCTAGAATGCAAAATTATATTTTTGGCGAAAAATTGCGGGGCGGCCATCTTGACTCATACGATCACTTTCCACACTTTTCTATATCAATTGCAAGTGCTACACATGCACCTTGCAAACATAGACCTGTTAAAACATTTTCAATACTAACAAAAATGCAAAAATCTCCCTAAACATGAATTTATTTAGCTATAGACCTTTGTCGAAATACGGGCGTATACGTCCCCACGAAGCTAATGCAAATTACCATGGCTTGCCAGGCTTCCCTTTTTCTACCTTTTTGATATGTTTTTGGGAGATAGGTTACTGGCTCGTTAACAGCAAGAAAACCATTCTGTACAATTTGTCCTGGTGTAACCTAGTATTTTTCATAGATTGAGTGGACTATAATTAAACCTTACAGCCTGGAAAAATGCACTGTTATCTTTGATTTCGCCAGACGACCTTCAATATAGAATGATCCTTAGACATACAGGAACATCATCAGGCAGGTGGTTTGTTCGGAAAGTTTACCTGTCGCAAAGACCATCCACAATGTTTTTGCACATTTTCACTATGACGTTCCCAAATAGCTTGGGCCCGTGCAGTTCGTAGTTGCTATTACCATGTGCCGTTTTCCGATACAGTATAGATGTTGCAGT